>JAULKK010284513.1:0-24222 GCA_032355705.1 Rubia peregrina
TATGTATAACAATTTTACATAAAAAATTGATATTTAGAAAATAGACGTTAAGATAAATATAACAATATCTCATATGATATTTTTATTACATGTATATTAGTTTATATTGAGGATCAAAGTTTACTAAGTTTGACTTTGAAAAAGTAAATATGCCAATAATTATGGGACGGAGAGTAATAGAAAAGAACGAAAGAAGATGAAATTGTGGTTTTAAGAAGGAAACGGGAAAATAGAGCGGGAGAAAATAGCGCGGGAGAAAGGGAGGAAAATAGCGCGGGAGAAATGGATGAAAATAGCGCGGGAGAAAGGGAGAAAATAGCGCGGGATCATTTTGTGGAGGCTTCAATGTCAAGAACTAGTGGGATCATCTTTACAGAATTGCCTCCATTTAGTCAGCTTCGAAGGAGATTCCACCTCAAGATTAATTACTTCCTCACTTTCTCTATAAGTGACATCATAGGTTTAAGTGCTTGGATTTAGGTTGAGAAAATGAGTGGATAAAATTTAATGTAGAATGTAAAATGTAAAATAAGTGGATGAAATTGAACGAATATTACAAAAAATGGAAAGTGTACCAATATAAAATAAACAACTCAAAAAGGAAATGTGCTAATAATAGAGAAACGGAGGGAGTGGGATATACAATAAGATAGCTTTCATAATTCTTTCAGTACTCCTTCGTCCCAAAAAAAGGTCCAATTTGTGAACTAAATTAGGCTTAGAAGTGACACTTCGGTCATGTCAGGTGCGGGTTCGGGTCGATATATCTCGGGTCAGATTCGGGTTTCGGGTTGACTTCGGTCGTGTCGGGTGCGGGTTCGGGTTGATATATCTCGGGTCAGATTCGGGTTTCGGGTTGAGTTCGGTCGTGTCGGGTGCGGGTTCGGGTCGATATATCTCGGGTCAGATTCGGGTTTCGGGTTGAATTCGTTCGTGTCGGGTGCAGGTTCGGGTCGATATTTCTCGGGTCAGATTCGGGTTTCGGGTTGAATTCGTTCGTGTCGGGTGCGAGTTCGGATCGATATTTCTCGGGTCAGGTTCGAGTTTCGGGTTGAGTTCGGTCGTGTCGGTCCGTGTCGGGTTCTCGATTCGTGTCAGAGATTGACAGCACTACATAAGATAGTAGACATGAGGAAACGACAAATAACAAACTGCTTGTCCAAGGCAGTTTACCCCAATAAATCTAGCTTCGAAACTCTTGACTATCTCTAGTAGAAGGTATCCGGTCAGTTGTAAGAAAACTTATGTTTAGGAATCTTTTAGAATGCAAAATCTCGCCACACAACATCTCAACTTGACTATGCAGAATGATTATAGCCCTGTTAGTTTCAGGTTTACACAATTGCATAACACTGTTAATCATGCTTGAATTTGGATGCAAGATCATCAAGAGACCTAGAGACGGGACTCTCTTCCTCCTTATCCTTATTAGCAGCGACGGTCGTCCCTCATTTTCCAGCCATATCTAAAACATCTCAATCGTTATTCAAAGTTTCGAGGATTAATTTTAAATGGGATTAGTCAAGAGTTTAAATGGGATCAAAAAATTTCCAGAATCAGATTAGTAATGGTTTATATGAGGTGGGGTTATGGGAAGATTATCTAGTATTAAAATAATGAAAAATGTGCATTTATATCCCTCAGTTCCTTGTTTTGTGCACATATACCCTCCAATTTTTTGAAAGTGCATTTGTACCATTGGTGACATTTTGAAAGTGTATTTGTGTCCCTGGTAACCAGGGGCAGATCTACTTTGTGTCATGGGGTAACCCCATGGGGAAAAAAAAAACAGGGAGGGGGAAATTAGTATTTGGTTTCCCCATGTAATTTTTTTTACCATTAATATTAAGTATATATATATTTTTTATATTAATGGTTACCCCATTGAAAATTTTCTGAATCCGCCACTGCTGGTAACATCTGGAAATTGGTCAACTAATTTGGTCATTATGAGACTCAAAGGAAATGATTGTTTTGCCCGAAAAAAATAAAAATTAGAAACCAATTTTGGATTTCGCCCCATATCTTGAATCCGTTCGAGTAATTCAACTCAGATGAGGGAAATCCGCTAGAATTAGGGTTGGAAACATGAACTAAATCTCACCCGGCCATGATGCGGATGAAGAGCTTCGAATGCTAGTACATATCACAGTGTTTTTGAACTCAAAATTTTGACAAGGCATTTTTGTATCGATGTTGATGAAGGGTGGGCCCACTTCAGTGGAGGGTAAAATGGTCTTTACTTTTAAAAAATGAAGTGAAGGTTATTTTGATAATTTTAATATTGGTCAACACCAGAAAATAATAGGTCAACGTCCTCAGGCGGTATGGATTTTTATGTCACAGCTAATCAAGAGGTATAAGCGTACTTTAAAAAAATTGGGATTATATGTACACTAACTAAGAAACTGGGGTATAAATACATTTTACCATAAAATAATTTTTTTTGAATCGAGTAACTTCCTGGTCGCGATCAGCTCGTTCTACAAATCCATACATTATTTTTGCAATTATGTCGGTTGTGGATTCTAACGATATGATCATTTTATAATCTCAATTTTCACACTTATCTATCATACCCATGTATAATAATTTCTGAATCGAGTAACTTTCTGTTCCCGATCAACCCTATATGTCTATGTATGATTTTTGTGATAACGTTGCTCGCGATCAACTCACTCCATCTATAAATTATTTTTGTGATTATGTCGGCAGTGGAATATAACATTAATTTTCTATGATCATTTTATAATCACAATTTTCATATTTAATTATCATACCAATATGAGAAACATTCATTCATGCGATGTGAAACATACAACCACGACACTGTTTATGACTCTATATCTATATTCAAGATTCCCGAAATACATTATATTAAAAATACGATGGCAATCACTTGGGTTTGTCCAAGTGACCAGAGCACTGCGATCTGCCAGGTGCCATGATTCCCCTTTTCCCTTGGTTTGCATTATTATGGTCTTAAATCTCTAAATTCACCCTGTCGGTGTAGAGCACGTGGGAGTCTCACCCACCTTGTGTGAAACATTGTTGTTATCAATGAGGAGTACATTGATAAAAAAAAAAAAAAGACCGCGCATTAGTTTAGGTGGGTTTTATTCACTATAGTAAACTTTATCTGTGGTTGGTAGGCGGATGTATGCTATGATAACATTTATGTCTGAAATCTTATTTGAAAACATGCTTTTAGAACACGTGGGACTCTCACACACCTTATGTGAAACATTGTTGTTATCCATGAGGAGTACATTGATAAAAAAAATGACGGCGCATTAGTTTATGTGGGTTTCATTCACTATGGTAAACTTTATCTGTGGTTTGTAGGCGAGTGTATGCTATGAGAACATCTATGTCTGAAATCTTATTTGGAAGTGGAAATATAAGGTTAGATGCTCTCCACCATTTCCTTCAAAATTTTGGTTCTATAGAGGGTCGGTGAATGATGTGTGTATACTATGAGAACATCTATGTATGATTTTTTTGTTAGATGACATTTTTTGTTAGATGACTTTTTTTGTTATTAAAATTTTCTTTAAATATAACTACCCTATCAGTACAACAAGGAGACCTCATATTTCGTAATTATACCCTTTTGAAGGATGAGTAAATTTTTTATTAAAATTTTAAATTTTATTGCTCACGATCGACTTACTCAATAAATAAATTTAGTTAGGTAAACATAGTTATGTGGGATGATTGTTTGATGATGGAATATATTCTCATTGACGATGGTGTGTCTGTAGATATAGAGCGAAAATTGAGATTCTAACATGATAGGAAACTACTTCCGTTCAAACTGTACAGGAAAGTGTCGGTCGTGGGTTATAACATCAATTTCCTATGATCATTTTTTTTATAATCTCAATAGGAAACTACTGAGACTACTTCACTCTGTCCCATTTCAATCTGCACACTTTTTTTGTCAACTTTCTTAAGACACATTTGATCATAAATTTTAACCAGTATATAGTCACAAATATCATTACGTGAGATATCATTGGATTCTCTGCATGATGTATTTTCTAAACATCAAATTTTAATACACCATTATTATACATAAATAAAGTTATCGTTGGTCAAACATGGTATGCGAAAGTTGACAAAAAAAAGTGCAACTTGAATTGGGACGGAGGGATAAGTAAAAATAAGTTGAAAATAACATAAGTTAAGGAGGTTTAATTAGATGCTTCTTTCTATCTCTATATATATAATAACCAACAATTGTACACCTAAATACTTTTATTAGATAATGTCCATATCGATGCACAGATTTATGAACAAAAATAATTAATATAGTATAATTTATAATTATAATAACTAATACAATTCTATTATATTATATGGAATTATACACGATACAGTAATAAATATTATATATGTATAAATGTTATTTTATATGTTTTTTCATAAAATTTTAAAAATTAACTAAAATTTTATTGATATATAATAATTAATTATTGTATACTTAAAAGAAAATTATTTATATGTATTTTACATTGAAAAATGTTGACCGTTGTATAGAAAAAATTACGTCGTAAAAAATATAGTGATAAAAATATGAAATATGTTGATAATGAATCAATAATTACTAATTAAATTTATTAAATTATATGTCTTTAAAAAGTAAATAAAAAATAATCTTAATTATAAATAGAGGTATAACATAAAAAATGCTAAATCTAATTTTAAAAATATGATGGTCAATTTCAAAAGTTCAGTGTAAAATTTAACTTATGTACAACATATAAGTAAAATTGGATAAATTGTTAAAATATTTTTTGAACGTTTCTAGTTGTTAGCATTCAGTGTTAAAAATAAATTATGACAGTAATAAATATTTGAATTTTTATTAGAATTAAATCAACTCTCAACTTCAAGAATATTGATGAATTTTTTATAAATTAATTCTACTTTAAAATCATAATAATGTATTGAAACTTTAAGAATTAAATCATTTTAATCTTGGAATAATCATATTAAAAAATCATAACAATTAAAATCTAGAAAATAAATAAATTACATTATTATCTGGTAATCACGTGAATACTTATTTTTATATTATTGAACATAAAATTGAATAATGTTTATAAAAATAATTGAAAGTTAAGATCCAAACCAAAATTTTTGAGGCAGTGCATGCAACACCTTTGATTTAAAAGATTTTTTTTTAGAGAACTACTTCATTCACTTTTAACTAAAATAATTTTATTTGTTTGTTTGAAATGTTATTGACCTTTAAATATACTTTAGTTTCTCAAAATGTTATAGATATTTAGATAAATTTTTTATTTGAAATGTTATTGACATTTTAATGTTTGAAATGTTCAATATACTGTAGTTACTTTTGATTAATTATCATCTAAATTATGGGTATTTATTTTTAAATTTTTTTTGGGAAAGGTTGTTCGATACTACATACTATAGGACTATCACTGAATTTGAATAGGTTGTTTTTGTTGTCTACTTTGATTCTCAAAAGTTAGGGCTAATCAAATATTTGGGTCAATGTGCAAAATTTAATGTAATACCTCTGTTTCGTTGGATGTGGCATTATAGCTCTAGGTGATTGGATTTAGGTGAATAAAATAAGTTGATGAAATTGAATTTAGAAAGAAAAAATTGAATGAGTGGATGAAATTGAAGGAATCTTGACATGAAAGGAAAGTGTGCTCATCCCATGAAACAGAGGGAGTACCATTTACTTTTCTTATATAGTCTAAAGAATGACTATTCATATCAATAATAATGTCTTGATTGAAGTAATTATTACCACATTCACTTTTGAAGAAATACATTGAAAATTAAATATTGTGACATTTTAAATATAATTGTATTTAAATTAATATTTTAAAAAGTTGATGTGACAAGTATTGGAAGTGTCACTTGTCAAAAGGGCTAATCTTTTAATCTATTTATGTAAATTATAAAGTGGGACTTTTAAAAGTTGGTTGACGAAGGATTTCATTTTAAATAAAATTAAGTTGCTGAATTTTGGGTTATTCTATCAGGGTTGTTTTGTAAATATCGAATTCTCCATGGATCTTTTATTTGACATGGGCTATTTTGTGGCTGTTATTGTTTGGCCAACTGGGATCTGTCAGGATGTAATCATGTCGTATCTTGTCTCCTAAAATTCTTGAATTTGTTAGCCTCTGCCATATCTGACAGAAATCATTAAGAGGATGTGACTCTTCAATGATTCAGTCGCTCTTTCTCTGATATATATGAATTTATCTATGTGTGAACTATAAAGTGGGACTTTTAAAAGTTGGTTGATGAAGGGCTTCATTGTAAATAAAATTAAGTTTATGAATTTTGGGCTGTTTTGTGGCTATTATTGTTTGGCCGCCTAGGATTTGTCTGAATGTAATCAGGTCATATTTTGTCTCCTAAAATTGAAAAATTTGTCAGCCTCTGCCATATCTGACAGAAATCATCAGGAGGATGTGACTCTTCAATAATTCAGTCGCTCTTCCTTTGATATATCTGAATTTAGGTAATTTCCTTACTGCCCCATCGCTTATTCTTGTCATGCTTCTCATATTTTTCGGTTGATTTCGAATATTGTGTTGCCCATTTTTATCAGGGAATCTGCTTTTTCCTTTCCGTCAAGGTCAGTATTTGGAGCAAATTTGCATCCTCGGGTCCCCTTTCTCTTACTTTGAATGATGCTTATTCTCATTGCTCTCGTCTACCTGATGGTTTTACAGTAAATGGATCGAGCCACTAAAAGGAGGAAGACTTATTCTGAAATTCCCACCGAGGAAAAGGCGAGGATGCTCGCTAAACGGAGGCTTGCTTATGCTAACAAAAGAGAGGCTTCACTTGAAAGAGTTAATTCCACGGATATTCTATTGAACAATAATGGGTTGGAAGATTCCCTCACCCGCTTATCTATTGGTTAGTTTCAGGTCTTTTCATTTTTTTTGCTTGTTGTGTATGATTTACAGAATTTGATCATCTATTGGTTTACCTTCTTTTTTGTTGTTGTCTGTGATAAACAAAATTTGAATATGTTTTTAGTTCCTCTTTGAATGTGTGTGTGTTTTTTTATTTATTTTGTGGTTTCTTCCTCTCTGAATCTGTGTTCGGTTAAACAAGCATGAATAAATCAACCACCGTTGAGTTAAGTTTTGGTTCTTTTCTTTGTTAGTTACTAATATATGCAGAAGCAAATTTGACATTAATAAATCTGCCTAGGAGCTAATTTTCAGCTCTGTGAAGTTTTAATATTGCTTGATTGTTCTTTTATTAATGCCTTGTAGTTTATCCGGCTGAACATTGTTGTGGTGAAGTTTTAATATTGCTTGATTGTTCTTTTATTAATACCTCATAGTTTAGCTGGCTAAACATTGTTGTGGAGAAAAATGAACAAGCAAATTTGACATTAATAAACCTGCCTAGCCACTCACTTTCCTCTATGTGAAGTCCTAATATTGTTTGCTTGTATTTTTATTACTGGCTGGTAGTTTATCCGATTGAAGAATGTTGTAGGGGAAAGTGAACATTGAATTGTATAAAAAATAGATCTGAAAGCATTTCAACTGAAATTCAGTTTCGCTTCCTAAAATCCTCTTACTTGGCTGGGAAAAATAGTCCAAATTCATTTGTCAGGGACCTACTTCAGCTAATTTGTGGTTTAAAAAAATTAAGGAATTTTTCAAATAACCCAACGAAGATGCCTCTAAGAACGGTTAAGTTAAAGATGTAGAAGAGTTGCAGATTTTTAGCTCTTGACACATTGAGTCTCATTATGTTGTGATTTGAGTTATTTTGGATTAGATGACGTGTGTACTTAACAACTACGTTGATCTGGAGGCATATATTTATATAAATTAGTGGAATGTCATAAAGCCTTTTTATATAAAGAATATGGGAAGTGTTGCTCTTTGAATGAAACAAGCCAGTGATAACAAATAGTCAATTTGGGGTTTTGGATTTTCTGGTCCCACCGATTTCCATCATGGAGTTGAATTTTTTTTTCCAGAGGCTGTTTAATATCATTCCCATTTTTGATATATTAGTACCTTTACAGATCTTGGCGAGTGATCTTTTCTTCTTATTTTTGGTAAATTTTACTAAACCTTGAGAGAAACTGCAACGAAAATTTGTCTAGGTATGTTACTTATAGCTTAGATATGTAGTCCATTGTTTTCGATACTCTGCATCAATTGAAAGGAGCTTTTCATGCCTCTCTTGACAATAATAAAATTTAATCTGGTGTTCATAATGTATGATTTTACAAAAAAATACATCAAGTAGTGGAAGTTGAGTAACATTAGATGCCATACATTAGAAACTTGAGCAACATTAGCCGCCACATGAGCCACTAAATGTTGCATGTGGTTAAGAGCTACCTTGCTCTTTAGCTATACATTTATACAAATCAACGGAATGTAACTAGGGCTGTTTGTATAAAATATATGGGGAGTGTTGTTGTTTGAATGACGCTCGGAATAGATAACAAATAGTTAGCTTAGGCGGCTTATATTTGTTGTGTTCCTGCCTTCCATCATGGAGCTGGATTTTTTTAGGGGCTGTTTAGTTTCATTTCTGCATTTTCCCTTTTTCCCCTCAGCAAAGAAGGTTGCAATCACTGGATTAGTGATTTGTTCATTGGCTTTAATATAGTGAGTATATCTTGCATATATATTCCTTCTTTGCATTGTCAGTGTCTGTTAACAACTATTTGTTTGCATGAATTTTGATTATATGCTATGTATTTGGGTGGAATTCATTATGTTGTTTACATTTTAAATAATTTCACGAGGAGCTGTTGATATACACATCATGCTTCCTTGGCACCTAAAATATAATTTGCTGCATGACAATGTGTCAGACCATCTTTTCTCATGTCCATAATTCATTCCTCTAAATTTTTTGTAGGGAGCTCATTCACGAAAGGATGACAGTGTACAGATAACTTCTAAATGAAGAATTTTTTAGGAGCACTGTTTGTATTTTGAAGGAATTTGAGATCAGCAAACTTAAATCCACCTGCTTAGCTGACAACAACACTTCAGGCTTATTTGTGAGAGGCCATGTTGTGATCAAATTTAGTAAAAAGACTCAGCAAACTCGATGTAACAAACAAGGATGAATCAAATTTAGTAATGAATTAACTTCAATTCTAACACAATTCTCCTCTACTGCTTATAGTTGACTGCAGGCTCTAAGTCTACAATACATCGATGCTTAAAGTGACTATTTAAACACTGGTCTTCAAACTGGAAAAAATATAATTAGTATGAAAAACATACCAATATCACTTGTCATGCCAAAGTCACTTATACATAAACAACTGTAAGGGAAGATTGATGTGTACAACATAATTAATATAAAATTTGTTAAAACATAAACAACATATTCACTATCACCAAAACAACATAAAACATAATCAGAATCAATGCAAACAAATAATTACAGGGAGTTCACACTTAGTAATGCTTGAGTCTCTGATAAATTAACACTTCCAACGGAGAAATTTTAACCGTTACAACATTATAACATTGAATAATGAATTTAAGATCTTGGCAAAAAAATTTGATTGATGTTAATTAAATGTTTTCCTTGCTATCAAGTATTTTCATAATATTTTAGCCACTCTTAATTCTAATGAGGTTTTAAGATTATGTGACTACTAATATCTTTGGTGACTTGATAGGTGAATTACATAAATTTAGATGTGGCAAGCAATTTGTCAAAGTTAATTGTAAGCAGCGAAAGAGAATTGTATTAGCAATGAAGTGAATATTGGAATTTTTTTCTCAACCATCTGAATTGGCCAAACAATTTTTTTTAAACATAGTAACAAGTCTTGAAGTTTGTATGTTTCAATATGAATATACAGTTTAGAAAGTGAGTTTATGCCTTTAATATAAGCAACAGAGTAGCAAAAATCTAGAAAATTTAATCACCACCACCACCATTGAGGCCTTTTTCGAACAATCCTAAGTATACGAGATTTGTTATTAAATTCATATATTAAGATTCAATGTTGGAAGCTCCGCAGAGATTAGTTTTTATTCTTTTCAGATGCATTCTTAATGCTTCAGAAATTTTAACATTCTTGATGTAACTGGGGTTCCTATGATGAGCTGCCTAATTTATTTAAAATTTTTGGCTACAATCTAGGCTGTTATGTCAATTTCGGCCGGTTATTTGAGGAACCTAAGTTTTTATTTTTCTGCAATTCAAATTTGTTATACAATATTTCAACATTCTCCTTTGACATGGGCCAATGTGTTAATTTTGTCCAATAAGGTAATAGTTTGTTGCAGACATGAGTGACGAAGTTGACTGTTTGTTTAGTCTTTTTGTGAAGGGGCAGAGAAAGAGGTTTAATCATAATAAATATAGTTTATTCTTATTGAAATGCAGTATTTTCTTTTTCTGATATATCAACATCTTTGGACCTATTGTTTCTCACTGCAACGGAGTTTAAAAATAGAATCTATGACATTTTTGGAGTTAAAATATCTCCATTGAACGTGTGAACGTGGCTTTCCTATTATGATGATTTATATTTTTGCAATTGATTGATTGATAAAACTGATGTGTTGGCTTGAAATTTGATCTTTTGGTATTACTATGGTCGATGGTCACTGGTATGATCTCTATGCAATTATTCGTTTGCATTAAATCTGATCAAGTATTATGTATTTGGTGACATTGAATATGTTGTTTATGTTTTAACTAATTTTATATTAATTATGCTGTACACATCAATCTGGCTTTACAGTTGTTTATCAATATAATGCACAAGTGACTTTAGAAAAAAAAATCATGATCTTGTTCGCAAGTAAGAACACCCGGAAGAATTGTAATTCACATTGACTTGAGAGACCAAGTGACTCAGTTGAGGATACTGAGGAGCAGGTATGAGATATAAAGAACTTTGAATAAGGAGGCGATTTTAACGCTAATAGTAGTTGTGGTTTCAAAAAGTAACATCTTTATTAACGTATAGGAGTAAATTGGAAGCTGATTATATTTTATTTTACTTACCTGAGTTATTTCACTTATATTAAATTGATTTTGCTTTTGTCATTATGTATAAATGAGTTCTGTTCTTTTTTATAGCCATTTAAATTCAGTGACTGTTTCCTTTTATGAATAAAAACAAATTTTGCTTCCTTACTCTCTATTGCACTTTTATTTTCCAAAACCAAATTCTCACGATGAACATGGTGTGTTATGCCTTATGTGTTGGAACAGTTATGTGTTATATATTGGTGTATAATTTTTCAATGCCTTTTTCATAATATTTGCATTACATATTGTCAGGGTTGAACCTTTGTGTCATACCCTTTTCGTGGAAAATGGCATTGGCTCTCAAATTTTTAAGCGTTTGGTTAGTCCTTCGGATTAACTGTTAAATATGAATAGATAGAAATTTTGTGTTGTCGTTTTCAGGAGTTTACATTTTAGATATGGATTGGGATTTTTTTATTGTTTTAGATTGGATTAGACTCTCTTAAAGCATGATGGAAAATGAGATGAAGCCATTAGAATATAAAAAAAGCACGAGTAGAAACAGTTAACAGTGTAAGAAAGTTAGATGGAGATTAAGACTCTCAGTGTAAAGGCTTTAATCAAATTTCTTAGGATAAACCTTTCAAGTTCCATCTGCCTAACAAAACTAATTTTAAAAAACTTTTTTATGCCCTATCATCTACTTTGTATTTCAGATTCTGTGCTATTGCAAGTTCCAAATTTGTTTGGAAGCCTAAAAATTTTTAAATGGTTATTTGTCTAGGTTACATTACATAATTTTTAAGGTTCAACGTAAAGTTGTCAATTTGCTGGGAGCTAATTAGTAACAATTCTTGCTGCCATTATCGGAAGTAGCTCTTAATGCTTTGAAGTTTGGCTCCGCTCAAACCCTAATTAATAGGCCTTAAACTTGGAAACATTATCTGCACTTATCAAAAGTAAAAAACCTTGGCAACAATTTGGAGACGAGGATGAACAGTTTAACCACTACAAGAGGTAGCCCTATTTTGCATATTTAGTCCGGGCCTAGGAATCTCCTAAGTGGTAATTAGCATGAGCCTTGTCTTTCATTACCAGCACATTAGATAGATAAATAGGTTTTATTAAATTTATGGGAACTGAGTGAGTTGTGTATGACCTTGTGAATTTAATAGAATACGTTAACTTCGATGGAAATTATGTTAAGTGAAACTAAGTTCTGTCTTTCCATGGTCCAAGGATCTGGGATGTTGGTTGTGAATTATTTTTTCAGTCATAAAATTTAGCTCAATATTTTATGATGCAAGTCAATATAATAGTGCATACAACATTGAAATATGCTTGCAAGAAAAGTGACAGAGGAAGAATAATTATGTTTAAGTTCATTATTTGTTGCTATCTCTGTTGCTATATCACTAACACTCTTTTGCTGATTATGTATTTGGAATATGGAAAGCTTTTGCGTTCATTGTATGGACAACTGAATAAAAGAAAACTAAGTATTCCCATATTTTAGATTTTTTTACCTCAAAATTATATTGTTTTTTCTTCCTACGTCATTGAAAGACTAAGTAACTGAACACATATATTGAATGTTGTCAGGCTAAATAATTGGTTAGATTTGTTATGTATTTTTAAAATATTGTCTGCTCTCTCCATTTATGTTCTTATCCCTAAGTGTTGTTTCCTTTTCAGAGCCTTTATTAATTCTCATTATAAAAATTAAAGTGTTCTTTACCGTTGCCCTTTTCTTGCATTTTTAGGAATTGTTTACGATGGTGGTTTAGCCGTTCCAGAGATGCAGTCTGTGAGATTTTCAAGGCCGGCCATGATGAACACTATGGAGGCATCCTCTATTCATGGTGATCTACTTGGTCGGCGTGATTCTCATGAGCAGCAATGTGTTTTTCCTCAGCCATCGTTGTCTCAACCTTATGCTGCAGGTTTCTCTGACTTCAATGAATATGTTTGATATTTTCTTTGATAGTATTGTTGGGTGTAGGTGATTTCGATGTTATGAGGAAATGTTCTTACTTAATTTGTCTTCAAATCGAAAAGTATGCATGTGTAGATGAAGTTGGTTTCCTTGTTTTTTATTAGAGGAAAAATAAGGTTAATCCAATGGTCAATTTCATTATTGTTTTCCCATCTTAACCTGAGATCAGAATTTTGCCACGTTCAACTATCAACATTATGTTCTAGAGTTTGTGAAGGTGTAAATTAATCTGTTGTTTTCTTTACTTTTAAAAAATAAGCAAAAGATTATTAGTTTCAATTTAGGTCAATATTCCCTGATGTAAGTGAATATAATAGTGCAAACGATAATGAAACCTGATGCAAGAAAGCTGACAGAGGCAAACTGATTATGGTTAAGTCCATCATTTATTGTTATTTGTGTTCCCAAATCACCAGCATCTCTCTGCTCATTATGTATTTGGAATATGGACAACTTTTCTATATGTTATATGGACAGGTAAATAAAACTAAACCCAGTCTTGCCATGCTCTAAATTTTGAAGCTCAATACTTTGTTATTTTTACTTCCCACGTCATTAAGAAACTTAGTAGCTGAACACATATATTGAATGATTATTGGCAGTAAAGATAATAAGTTCGATTTATGAGTTTAGAAATCATAAATCAACTGTTTAGAACTCAACCATACTCAACCAAGATGATGATACTTCTCCTTGGACAAAATATTAGCACATAACCTTTGAGGTATGACATTTAAGTTTAAAAAGAAAAGTTAGGGAGACGACATAAACTCTCAGGTCTGACATTTAAATTTGAGAAGAAAAGTTAAGGAGACCCCAATGTTCTGTTCTTAACCTATGTCATATTTCGTAGGAAAAACATAGGAAATACTTTAACCACTATTCAAGTGTTAATATATTTTGCATTGATCTTCACTATATTAGCTGAACAAGGTTTAAAATTATTAGCATAAATTCATAAGCATGCCTTAATACATTAACAGCTCAACTGTATACTGAGAGAATCTCTGTACATGAATAGTTGCATATCTGGTTCCATATATTTTAATCCTTCAGTCTCTAATACCATGTTTATTGGTACATCCTTTTGCTTGAAATATGTAGTACAAATTTCATGTCTTTTCCGAGATTTATTTCCAATAATCTTATCTATTCAGCCTAATAATGCTTAATGGTTAATCTGTTACAATATTAGACTGGTAAGTTGTGAACATTATTTTATTAAACTTATATCAATGATCAATAAACAAACTAATCACAGTAGTCCACGAACTTCAATTTACAAACTTGCATATAAACTATCCAATCTTTAAATTTCACAAACTAAAATTTTAAACATCTAATGAGAAAATTTAACAGCAGCTTGAGATCAGTCCAATAGCTAAACTCCAATAGGCACATCCGAATCATTTAAATCCAATTCATCTAACAAAAATATAATATGTAGAAACAAATTTACTTTGATTTAGTAAATGACAAAAGTCAAAAATGACAAGATGGATTCTGTTATTCTCCATGACCTATATAAATATAGATAGAATGAAGAATGAATCACGCAAGTCAGACCTGAGAAGCTGCATTCTATTAATTCCATGAACTATCTTTATAGAGTCAAAATGAAAATGGAAAAAAATGTGGAAAAGGAACTTAATAGCTACAAGTTCATTTATGAGGGAAGATTATATCTTCTGATGCAAATTTCTCTTCTGCATATTGCCATCCCCCCCCTAAGCCTTACACTTATTTATATATAAAAAAATGTATCTACATCTTCTCAAATTCTCTCTAAACTAAAAGTAGAAGTATGAACATTTTACTAACCATGTGGAAGTGTTTGTCAAGGTTTATATCATACATGAAACTTGAAAAAACCATCTCTGCAGTATCAACCAGCCAAAGATGAGTAGTTCTTATTTTTTTACAGAGTAATAAACATAAGGTGAGGCTACGAAGAAAGATATGCAAAGTAACTTGTTTATTTTTTCCCCAATTCATTGCTCTGTTTGATCTGATCTAAACAACTAAGTACAATATTTATAGGGAAGAAATGATGTTTAAATTATGGATCAATAGAAATTAAGCATGAAGGGATATTTTCATAAAGCTATTTTTAAGTACAGTAATGGAAATAAAATATTACTCTTACTGGATAATATCCTCTCTCACAGCAGTTGACTAATACTCTCCACTTTTATTTAATAAAGTTAAATTAGGGATAATAATTTTTTTAACAATAAGTGTACTTAAGGAAAAGAAAAAGAAACGTTGGAAAAATACCCTACGAACTACAGTAACGGATGAGAGAAAAAATGGCTATAGTCTTAAATTCATTGCTTAACTTTACTGATGGTCAGTTCTTAACTATACTAGGTGAAGATACATAATACTTCTTCCATCCCATGATTATTGCCCTATTTACTTTTTCACAATTTTCAATTATCATGTTTGACCGTTAATATCTCTAACAACTTACAAATATTCCGTATCAAAAAATGATATTCAAAAAATAAATTGTAAAATAAATTTAGCAATATCTCACATGATATATCTATTGTATTTATATTAGTTTATATTTAGGGTTAAAGTTAATCAAATTTAACTTTCAAAAACTGAATAGATCAGTAATTATGAGACGACGAAATAAAATATATCCATTCATCCCATACAAAGAGAAATAAACTATATTTAAGGACAAAAAGTACCATCAAACATATACCAAGATTTCCCGAAACTGATTTCAATCAGGGAAATTCAATACTTAGAATTTGGACAAATTTTATAATATGAAATTACACTAAAAAACAAGCTGACTCGCATTTAACTTCTCTGTATAAGTAAATATTTACTTCCATGATTTGAAAGATTGATAAAATACTTATCTTACTCTCTCTCTCTCTCTCTCTCAGAATTCGTTGCCTCTCTTTACCTGCACAAAAAATTTCTTCCAATTGATCCATTCCTGCCACAACTATGTAAATCCTTACATCAACTTTGCTAAAATGCAATAAAGAAGACCACAAATTAGCAATACAACTCCTTTCATGGAAAAAAAACTATGAACGAAAGTGTCAATCTGATTAGATACTTTTTCTTCCTGTCTCTGTATAGCAAGATAACATGTATTGATCTACTTCAGATAAAGAGAAATTAGCAACTCTGTAGTTTTTCCAACCAACATAATATAATAGCAGCAAACTTAGATTTAAACTTTTCATGAAACCAAAGCACTAAAATCTACGTGAGTCACTAACTGTTAACTCCAAATTAGCTTGAAAGCAATTCCAATAGTGTGAATTTTCTATTTTGATTTAATGCACTTTATTTTTTACTTTCCCGCTCTCTATTACTAAATTTCTCATGTCCTCACTTTAAGACATTAATTTTGTTATCATAAACTACAACTACAATGAGTAAATCATATGATATTTATAATGTCCTTCTGATTCAAATTTGATGCCTCGCTTGTCTATCACCCACAATTAGTGCCTTCTTTTGCCTTCATAACCATACTACCAAACTATAACATATTTACCACATATAAACTTAGACACTATGGGCCAGTGCTGAATTTGCAATATTATTTTCATATTATACATCTTTAAGTTCATATTCCTTATTGTCGCTGACCTAAACTGTTGAAAAAACTTCCACAGTAGTTATTAATATTACTGCAGCTTGGTTTGATTTCAAACTTGATTTCTATATTTCATACTAATATTTCATACCAAACACCACTGATTAGTAACAACTAAAATCACACTTACACTTGTTATGTTGTGTATAAAAGGGAGCACAAGCAGAGGGTATAATGTTCAACAAAGCTTTTCATACCATGGCCTCTAAGCTGCAGTTGTACCATAAGTATCGAATTTCAAATGTTAAGATCAAGGACATTGATAGGAAATATGTCAAAGGGACAATAAATGTTTAGTGCATCATTGATACAACAACTGTAATAGAAAATGTAGAGGACCAGGTGCAAATGATGCCCATGCAAAAAAATTATGTGCCATTCTCTAAAATACCTGAACTTTACGACAAAGCAGAATGACCTATCGATAAACTTATAAGGCATATTTTCTAAATTCCTTATGTGCTTGTGCATAATTTTCTACACATACTGATAATTTTTCTCCCTTTTCCTACCTTCTTTTATTTTTCCAGATGTTATAGGTATTGTTGTGGCATTTCATCCCACTCAGACTGTGGTCACATAGAAAGGACCAAGGATGCTTCAGAAATTTACCCTCATGAATGACAGGTTATCAAAGGAGTACTTTTAGTGCCATGTACAATACTATTTCTTCTTATTTGATTTTTTTTTAATCTTACTTCCATTATGGTTTTCCAGCTTTGAAGCCACAATGTTATCTTTATGGGATGAGTTTGTCATTGCCGAAGGAGCTGTATTACTCCTCATGATTAGGCTATCCAGTCCTCATAGCCAGGCGCGTCAACCTTATATTTTTTAATGGTAAGACAATTTTTTTCCAAATTTTACCGAGCATAACAAGCAACAAAATAACTATTGTTCAGATAAGCTATCTTGTGTTACACATACAAGTCTAGAGTTATTGACAAATTTTTGGATGAGCCTGTTGATAGATGCCTCAAACGATGAAGTGTTTGATCTTAGAAATCGGTATGATGTTTATATAATTTAATTAAATGAACATGATCATCCACTCACACCCTCCTCTTGCTACAGGGCTAACCAGAACCAAAAAAAGTTTTTAGAAATTGTCGCCTCTAACATAGATGCCTTACATGTTGTAAGTGTCCCTATGAATGCTACTACAAATATCACCCCAGTGGCTAGTATACTACCTAGACAGAAGGTGATATATTTTAGGAAACCTGATTATCTATTTCTAACACAGCCATCATCGTAGCTAAATTGTCCTCCATTAAATGCATCTAAGAGGCTAAATAATTTTTAGGTGGCATGTTCAAAAGTTTTTGTCAGCCTGAAAGGAATATCTCAGAATTACTACTATATGGCCTGCAAGAAGTATTTCAATGCTACAATAGTTGGACATCAATTTCAATACACGTGCAAT
The DNA here is from genome assembly GCA_032355705.1 of Rubia peregrina. Lineage (NCBI taxonomy): Eukaryota > Viridiplantae > Streptophyta > Magnoliopsida > Gentianales > Rubiaceae > Rubia > Rubia peregrina. Next base: position 18,052 of record JAULKK010284513.1, read on the forward strand.
ATGTGTTCAACAAAACAACTTGCAGAGCCTAGGTAGCTCCGTCTCATACTCCTTATTATCATATACCTATCATTCAAAGTATTGGATTTTAAAAAATACGACTGCGAGATTTTATATGTAATATTATTCTGCAGATGTCGCTTTGAAGCAAAGCTAAGTGATACCAGCGAAACAATCAGTGCAATTTTCTTTGGTGATATTTCTGAGACTTTCCTAGGTTTAACTTCCATGCAGGCTATGCAAGATGTCTCTCAGGTATAATAGAAATTGAACTGTCTGTCATATTTTCAAGCATGCTGATCCCAAAATAAAAACAAATTCTATCCAAACATAATGATGCACAAATTTATTCATATTCTTTTTCTATATTATGCTAGGATTACATTCAGTTAAGGGAGGCTAATTTGAAACAGAAAGAGTACATAGTTCAGCTGACAATCCCAAAACCGAAACTGCATGAAATCACTCCTAAATACACAGTGGTAAAGTGTTATGAAAATGAGGTATTTGATGTGTTAGAACAAACTACACCACCCAAAGGCTCTCTTGCAGGATCTCCTAGATCAATAACAAATGTAAGCTATGATGTACCTTCAGATGTATTGCAAAATCCATTAATTGCTGAGATGGTTATGTATCAATTGATGGATTTTGCAATTGATGGATTGCAAAATCCATCCAACCATCTCTCTTTCCTTTCGTGTTTTGTTTGTATTTGTTCTAGATTTAAAATTCAAAAGCCATCTACAATTCCTTACTGTTTAACTCCAATTATTTTCTCCCTTTTAATGAATTTTTTGTTTTTTATATATAGTAATTGATGAATATCAAAATAGTTTGAAAGGCTTGAATTTTAAAAGATGAAAATTGAATGACATATAGAAAGATAAAAATAACACAAAGATTTAGTTTTAAACCATATAATAGTTAGATGTAGGGTCGTCATGTAAATAACATAATTTGTAACTTGGATGGTTTTTTTTATAAAAGAAGAAAATAATTTGAAGGAATTAATGCAATTATGAAAATATGTTGATTAAAACCCTTTTTTCTCTGTCATTTCCCCATTTTTTCTCGCGTTTTCCCTGTTTCTTCTTCTTCTTCTTCTATGTCGATTCATTTTCCAAATTTTCTTTAATTTCTTCACCATTGACCGTATAATTCGCTCAATTTCGTGACATTTGATGGCGCAATTTATCCTCTAGGTTTGTTTGCTTGTCCCCCAACCACTTTTGTATCCCTAGGTTTTGTTAATCTTCTAGATTATAGATATAAAATTGATCAATTTCAAATCTATAATTATGTTATTTTCAGGATAAATTTTTTTTATTGTGATTTGGTTAGCTTTTGGTTGTGTTTGATCAGAATTATTGATATATAGTGTTTTTTTTGTTGTTATCGATAATGAAAAAAAGCCTTTTCACTTTTTCTGCAGATCTTCTGCAGTTTTATTTTAGTGTATGCCATTTTATCACAGTGATAGTGTTTAATACATTTTAGTTGATGTTTATACGTATATATCAATTATGTTGATGTTTATACAATTTCAGTTGATGTTTACATTTATTTTGTTGAGCTTTATTTTGTTGATGTTTAGGTGTTCTAGTGATGACCCGCACTCCGCGGGTTTGCTAGTAAATCAAAATTTTCACGAGAGAGATTAAACTAACCCGCGGAGTGCTTCACAGATCAAATACAAATATTTGTATTATTGCTCCCGTACTTACTACTAAACTACCAAAGGGTAGATGCTTGAAATTCAAGAGTTAACTATGCAAAGCTCGCAATTGAATCGATCCGATACGTGTTGGGAATAGTAAATGTTGCAAACAAGGTTTGAGGGTTTTTATCTAACAACTACTAAACATGCAAGAGCAAGGTAATAAACTAGATTAAGCTAACACTTGAGGATATTTGCATTACATGATTGGTAAAATACTTTGATCCTAGATTCTATTAAATACAAAACGTATGGACCTATCCTAATGCTTATGTCACATAGTGTGGTTGATGATCAACACTTCCCTTTGTCTGTCACACAAAGGTTCTCACGTCTTTTTCTATCGTCACTGCCTCCGTAATTAGGGAAGTTCATTAAACGGCCAGCAGTTATGCATTCCTCTTCCACATAAAAAATTACATCTCGGGCACTCCACTATGAATGCTTCTCCCTAGGACTACAGTGGCAAAGGGATTGTCATATCTTGATGACTCTAGTGTTGCGACAACAAAGGTCGAATTACACTAACCTTAGTTTCTACTAACTCTTATGTCCTCACCTATTGGTCTACCATTGCCCAATTCATACCAGTGTACGGTCATCGGAGCAGTGCTCACGGCCCATATGCATACACCCACACGGTCGTAGATTCTCACTCCCCCTATTACCCTAGCAACACTCCCAAGGGGACAAGCATAGTTTCATTATACATGAAAAATAGATTAAGGTGTATGCCAACATAGGATATCAATCAAGCAATTAACAAGAATGTAAGGAACAAGTCAAGCATAATATTCATAAGCATTAAAAGATAGGAGTATCTTAGAATCTTACAAAATAGCTACCAAATCACGAATACAAATTTAAATCCCCAAGTTAATGAACTACTTCCTAAGCATTGAACCCAATATTTCCATTGGATTCAATGCCCTAGGGAAAAACTATGAAGATTAAACTAACAGAAGAGATTTATTCCCTTTCTCTCTCTACCTACTCTTAGGAAAAACTAGGAGAATGAAAAATAAACTACCTAAACTTAAACCCAGTAGACATAGTTTCTTTTTATATAGTATATAGGAATTGGGCTTTAAAGAGGCCCAAAAGGGCAAGAAAACCCTAGTTGGCCGCTAGCACGGGCGGTGCAATAGTTCACGGGTCACCGACTGGTTGTGGCTCTGGTTTTCTAAGCTCATGGCCCATGCGTATCCTCGAGGGCCACCGGCTAGGATCATATTTTTATTCTTCTGAACGCACAGCCTATATGTATCCTTGCAGGCCATCGACCGGGACATCTTCTGGAGCACCTGACCTGCACGACCCGTGCAATAATTCACGGGCCGCTAGCTGAGAGTTAATTTCTTAGCAACTAATTGTGCGGTTGTGCAAAAGGTCACGGGATGTGGGATTGACTTCAGATCCCCATCTTTAAGGGGCACGTGTCGTGCAATATGGTACAACACGTGCTTCATACATAGTTGCACAAGGGGTTTGCACTGCACATGTTGTGATATTAGCTGCGGCCCATGCCATTTCTTAGCACCATAAAATTGGTTGGCATGGCCCTTGCAATACAACATGGTCGTGCCAATCTTCAGTTTTTTATTATCTTCGACTCATTTATCTTCTTGGAGCAATTCCATCTACTATCACGTTTTGACTCGTGACCTTCTGTCTACTATCATCCTTGCAAATGACCTTCTACAATCTACACCGAAGTACTTATGAGCAATCTACAAATAAGCTAACAGAATCTAGACACTTGTAAGGACATAATATCCCCTAGGTCTAAATTATTCTACAAAACTAAGGATTTAAACAATAAAACCAACAATGGCTATCTAAACCCCTTTTAATGTGAACCCAACTAAACCTAGAAATCAACCAACCAAAAGATACTAACAAATGTGCTAAATGTATTAGTTAATACATACTTTTAGGTGCAGATAAATCCCCCAACACTTAAACCTTTGCTCGTCCTCGGGTAAATAAAAAAGAGCAGATATCTAAGCGGAAACTAGCATGCAAAGAGTTCCCCAACACATTTAACATTTATTCCTAGAATACGCTAGTTCCCCCCAAAGATATAAGAATCTCACAACTCTCACTCCCCAAAGAAGCTAAGACAAATTATCCAACCAAGCATACCAATGAAAATGTGAAATTCACAAAGATGAGTGTGAAGCTAACTTACTCTACCAAAAGGACTTTCAAATGATAATCAAAGAGGACCATAGGATATTTTTTTTTACAATTTCTCTCATTTTCTCTCATTTTGCCTAGGAGCCCTTTCGGATTTTCATCCTAACTTTCCACAAATGTTTCCTCACTTCTCACATTTTCCCACACCTTGGCCTCTCCCATTTTCCTAGGTTTTTCAACCTATCTGGGCCTTTCCAATTGTTTCCTAAGTTGCTCTTTTGGGTTTTCAACTTAGCCGAGTATACATTTTTTCATTTTTGTTTTTCAATTTTCCAAAAACAATTGTGTAGCACAAAATGCCCCAAAGATGTGCTTCATACTACATGAAGATAAGAAAAATAAAAACAGACTAACACCACCAAAGTGTTCACCATTCTCAACAAACTACAAAAGGTTCCCTCACACCTATGAAAACAAATTTTCAAAAACAAACCAAACAAAAAAGTTTTCAAAATAAAATGAGGGGAAAAATAGGGAAAATAGTCATACTCCACATCAAAATCAAACCAATAACAGAACAGATAAGAGGAAAAAAATATAGGAGATATCACCACATGAAGGTATTCCAACCCCTCCACAATGCTTAGTTCATGCATTGTCCTCAATGCATGTAACCAAGGCATGAGAAAGGTTTGAAACACCAATAAGTCATTAATGTCGTCCACCACGTATGGCTCCATGCCCCTGCCCATGTAGATCCTAGTGAGGGTGCCTGTTTCCAATACATGCGGTCCTCAACCTGTTAGTGATCTCTTGCATCCCGTAGTGAAGTAGATCCATATTCATCCTCATCTTAACGTTCATCCGGTCGAACCTGTGAGCTATCTCATCAACGTGATAGTCAACTTGGGTAGAAAGCTGGCTCATATCCTACTAAACTCCGAATATGGAATCCCCCAAGGCTGCATCCAATTTGGCTCATGTCTTGGTGGCTGGGCCCACATGTCATAAGAAGATACAAAATGCTGAAATCCCGGTGAACCCTGGTCCTGGACAGGGCTATACTGTGGATGCTGCTAGGAAGGATGCTGTGAGGGAATGAAGATACCGTGTCTCTCTGGCTCAAAATCTGGTGGCCCGCGGCTGCTCTTTCTACTTAGCTCTCAGAAATAGTCCTCGTGTGGAGAGGGGTTGTGCCTGTGCGAACCCCTAGAGCTTTGCCCATCAAATGGTAAGTCAGATCCGGGACATGAATCGACCCCTGGAAAGGTGGCGGTGAAAATGGCTGCTCAATTGGAGGAGATGCCACAAACTAAAGAAACACTAGTGGCGGCTGAATGAACTGTTGGTCTATAGGGTGAGGCTGTGCTGGCTAGGGGTGGGCAAAAACTGAAAACCAAAAATCGAACCAAAAACCAAAATTTCCAAATTTAAATAACCCGAACCGAATTTAATATACAGTTTTCAAATACCTGAATTGAATAAACCGAATTCTGAGTATGGTTTTTTGGATCAGTTTGGGATATGAAAACTCAAACCGAAACCCGAACCAAATACCAAATTGTAATTAATTAATTAAATAAATATAATAATTAAATTATAAAATAAAAAAATAAATTTATAAAAAGAATTCAGTTGGAGGACTGTTCTTTATATTTATAAAATTATCCAAAACTCTAAAGACTAAGAATGTTTGGGGTAATGTGTAAATAATACAAGTTATCCTAAGTAAATTTGTGGAGTGTTTGAAGGCTTGAAGAATGTGAAGGCTTTGAATATAAATATTAAAACGAACTATTTTTCTTTAATTTTAAATGTAATGCTGAAATTGTTATGTTTAAATTTGTATTGTACTTGTTGGATTTTTATTTTGAAAACTTGATTTTGATGATGTAGAAATTAAATTACATATTTTTATTTAATTTTAAATTAAATTATTCAATTTTAGTAATTATTTTTTAAAAAATACAATCAATTTGATTTATTCAGGTTAAATTCGGTTTCAAACCAAAATTGAATTTTGAATTTGGTTCAAATAGTTCGGGTTATTCGGGTTTGGTTTTGGGCTTTTTAGGGGCAAAACCAAATAACCTGAACCGAATAAACCAAAAATCAATTAAACCGAACTGACGGCCACTCCTACCCACTAGTGGTAAAAGTTAAAAATAAGTGGTATGTCCATAAGTTTATGGACATGCCGTAGTAAAGAGACCCACTCTACTTGGTATAACTCTAATTTAAATCTTAATACATCAATTTTAAATCATAAAAATTATATTAAATTAGTTAAAACATCAAATTAAAATGATAAA
>JAULKK010284514.1:0-13961 GCA_032355705.1 Rubia peregrina
CTCATTTAGCCTAGAAGCCCGTTCGGGTTTTCATCCTAGCATCCCACAATTTTTTTCTTTTTGAGCTCACTTATCACCTTTTTCCACACCATGGCCTCTCACTTTTGCATAGGTTTTTAAACTTATCCGGGCCTTTCCCATTGTTTCCTAAGTCGCCCTTTTGGGTTTTCAACTTATCTAGGTATATACTCCCTCCGTCCCACTATTATGTTCCGAATAGCTTTTCATGGTCTTCAACGAGCATGTTTGACCGTAAATATTTATAGTTGTATATAATAATATAGCATAAAAAATAATATTTAGAAAATAGATGTTAAGACAAATCTAACGATGTCACATGATATATTTATTGTTTATATATTAATTTATATTTAGGGTCAAAGTTGTAAAGTTTGACTCTGAAAAAACAAATAGGAAGTTTAAAGTGGGATGGAGGGAGTATGTTTTTTTCTTTTTTCTTCTTTTTTCCCATTATTTTGTGTAGCACAAAATTCCCCAATGGTGGACTTATACTACAATGAAGATAAGCAAAAACAAACTAACACACAAAACACAAAGGAATTTTGTTAGAACTCCTAAGTGTCTAACTACCCATTCCCCCACACTTAAACCATGCACCCAATGAATTATACCAAGAACAAATCAAAATTGGAGTAGGGGTAGGGGTGATAGTAAACACTTACTCTTGGGACCCCGAAGGGCCTGCTCTCACACATATCACCTTGCGCCTTCTTATCTTCTCTTCTTGCCTCAATTCTTGTCTCTCAGTGGGAACTAGGTCACGAAAACCTTCAAGCTTTGAAGCATGCATCCACTCAATAAATTTCTCCATAGATTCCTCTTGCACGCTAGCTCTCCCATCAACAATGGAAAATTCTTCCTTAACTTCCTGCTCAATAGAATCTAACCTAACTCTCCAAGCTCTCATGGTGTCATCCATAGTGTCAAGCCTAACCCCGAATTCCTCCATTTGGGAACTCATCCCTCCTACCTCTTGACCAACCTCTTGCACTATTTGGGTTGAACTCATGAGTTGTTCCCCAAATGTTTGAAATTGGTCGAAAAAGTTCGCTGGTAGGTTGGTCCGGATAGGTTGCACTGTAGGTAGGATCTTACCATCATCCTCTTCAATGTCTATGTCTGAGGTCTATAGGGTGTTGTAGAAGGCCTTCTCAAGCCTCGGATCGGGAGCTAGGAAGAGGTCCGTGGTTGATTGTCATGTACTCGGGTTGTGGAAGTACCATAAAGTTGCAAACTGTGACACCGCCGTATGACCAAATAAAGAAATCTTTTGATGTGATGGTAGCAATAATTGAGGCCCTTGCCAACTTATTCATGGTTTACCTTACCCTCGAACGACCTAGGTTTTCCAAAGTAAAGTGAGAGGATGCCAATTGTCCTGAAGATTGTGCCAAAAGCCCGACCAAGCATCCCATAGTTATCTTTCCTGATTTCTTCTTCCACGTGGTTATGCACACTTCCATGAAAGTCTCAAGCAAGTTGGGGTAGAAATTCCCCTCCATAGTCACCGCCGAAAAGATTTGTACGTCTCAGTTGGGGCATTGAGAAATCTCCTCGTGGCAAAGAACTCCTGTGTATAGGAGTCGGTGCACATATCACAAATCCGGGTGGACTATTGTGGTACTCTTGCCCAAATGGTTCCTATCCACACCCACCAAGTTCCGCCAAAAGCCGCTTAACAAGAACGGAAGCCCATTTCAGTGAGTCTTTGGAACTTTATTTCCGTACTTCCACCCAAGCGCTCGAACAAATTTTCTATGGGTTATTGAGTACTCCTTGTCATCCAAGTGAAATGTGATGGTCCTCTTCCAGGTAATGTCCAATGTTTGCTCCACGGTTGCCAAAAATTCCAAAGTTCACCTAATGTACGTTTTGGAGTGCATCTCTAGGAAGCCCTCTAGGCCTATCTGACTTATTAAGTTGGTGAAGGGCTCGAGTAGACCTAGTGCTATCAATATTTCCTTGCATGCAGACTTTGTCTCCAAGATGGTCCTCTTTGGCCTATTGAGATACTTCCATTTCTTGGCCGCATTCCCATTAATGTTGGCTAATCCCATGAAGTCATCAACGAACATGCAGGGGTTAGGAGGTGCGATAGTTTTTGGCTCTTGTCTCCCAACTTTAGCCGAACTATTCCCTTTATCACCTGGGGAGGTTGTTTCTTTCTCTGGCCTACTCTTTTTAGGACCCATTCTACCACAACAAGAGAAAAAATGGTAATGGAAAGAATACACAAGCATATGCATCAAAAATTATTTAACAAGAATTATTCTTCCTAAACACCCAACATATGGAAAATCATGGCATCTCAACACAAGGGTTATAAACTTCCCCCACACTTACTTTAACACGAACACATGCATATAACCCACATACTACCATGAAACATCAAGCATTTCAAATTTTAAGCCTTCCCACATATAACATAATCATGCTAAAGAAAGAAATGAAACAAAGAGTTCAAAGATTTTACCGAAATTGGAGGCTAAGAGATGAAAATCACACAAGAAGAAACAAAGAGTGCTCTTCTTTGAGAGAAAATGCCAATTTTCAAATTCCTTAAATTTTGAAGTAAGGGTGGATATTTTTGAAGTACTTGGAGTGGGTTAAATTACCTTTATGGATGGGAGAAAGTACTCTGAATTCATATTTAGAGAATCAAAGATTTTGTAAATGTGGGTTATTTAGGAGAGAGGCAAAAAGGAGGTAGTAACTTTTGGAGTAAAAGCTTTAATGAATTCATGATCAAAGAAGGGGTTAATGCTTGGTGTAGTACCACTGACACTAACCAACTAAGGGGATAAGAAATATGCAGAATTAATGAGGTAGAAGTATTTATTTTGGCAAAATTTGAATTTTGTCAAAATTCTGATATTCTCCCTGTTTGCAGTTTTTTCCTGACTGGCATAAGGCATGGCACGGCCATGCCATATGACGGCTCGTGCCAATTCATTTGACATGGGTCATGTACCTTACACGACCCGTGCTCCCCAACTCCTTCATTTTTCTAACACTTTTTCATACAAATCCTATTTCCTTCTAACCACAAACATGAGAATCGATCTTAGACTCAACAATCAATCAAAATTTCACACAAAATACTTTGTCACACAAAAACAAACTTGAAAGAATAAAATACTAAAAACATCAAAACAAAGCAAAGACAAAGGCTGTATATTTATTGTCGTCCTCGCGGCTTATTCTTTAGGCATTCTAATTAAAATGAATCCATCTGCGACTCCACCATGATGACATATTTGTTGAGAGGCCTCCACAAAGTGTCACCCTTATACCTTCATGTTTTTTTTCCACAATAGCGAGTGTATGTCCATCCTCAGCTAATGTCTACTCCTTATCCATTTCCTCGGGTTATGAGGTGTCCTAGGAGATTTTAAATCCTTGCCACTCTCCACCAACCGCTAAAAATTATTGAGCATGGAGAAGCAATCCATAATAAAAATATCATCACTAAACGCATGCATGGCATATGTGTCATCAACATTATCATCACAGTAAAAACTCAAGGTATGGTTTCTCTCATCACTCTCATCAAGGAACTCATCATCATCAATCATACAAGAATCATCACATTGAACAAATTTATCACATAAAGTTATGCCATTGCATGGAAGAGAAGAAATAGGTGGTTCATGCTTAGAATTGAAAATTTCAAAACCAACCTTGTTAATGTTATCCTCTAGGGTTAGTGTTCCCAAATGGACATCTATTTTGGTCCTTGATGTTCTTAAGAATGGCCGCCCCAATAAAGTTGGGGGTACACCTCCATCTTGCACTACATCAAGGACATAAAAATCCACCGGAAACACTAGCTCGCCCAACCTAACCATTACATCCTTAACTATACCCCAAGGGATAGCTTGGGATTGATCGGCTAGTTGGACAATAACCCTTAAATCCCTGAGTTCACCAATGTCAAGATTTTCATATAGGCTAAATGGGATAACATTGATAGAGACACCAAAGTCAATCATAGCATTTTCCACCAATGTCACCTCCTCGAAATTATCCACCACTTGCGGGCATGTATCGGTTGGGTGATTTGAGTTACAAATTCTGCTCACCTTCACTTATTGCGTCATCCCTTTCAACAACTCTTTCATCATGGATGTAAGCGTTTGGACTTAGTGTTCAACCTTGGGAGAATGAGCGGGCTCCTCTAAAGCCTTCACACAGAATTGGGTCCCAAACTTCCTTGTACCATTAGTCATCTTCTTAATAGTGCCATTGTATCTTTGGGGCTTTTATTCCCTATAGAACCACTACATGCCACATTCACCATGTGTGTGTCTTCATCGCATAAGCCTTTAAAGAAGTAATAGAAAATTTCTCCTTCCTTGAATGGATAATAGGGGCAACTAGCCAATATCCCCTTGAACCTCTCCCGGTACTCATACAAGGACTCGTTCACCAGTTGCGAAATGTTGGATAGTTACTTCTTCAAACCCGCAGACTTTGAAGCTAGGAAGTATTTTTTTTAAGAAATATGTGTTTAATGTCCATCCAGGAAGTGATGTAGTCTGGTGTGAGGTAGTAGAGCCAATCCTTAGCCGCATCTCACAATGAAAAAGGATATTAATTCAGATTGTAGTCCTCCTCCGACATTCTCTCTGGTAGTTTCATATTGGTGCAAACCATATGAAACTCTAACAAGTGTTTATTCTGATCTTCTTCGGCCATCCCATGGAAAGTGGGCAAGTATGGATCATGTTACTCTTCAGCTCACAAGTGACATTTGGTGGCAAAGGCTGGAAGGCTATGCAAAGAGGTTGATTCTCCAAATTTGGAGTCATCAACTCCCTAAGTGCCCGATTGTCTTCTGCCATCTCAAATCCTATTTCTTAAAAAAATGGTTGCCCCTTGTGGAATCTCTCCTCTAGTTCTCCTCCTTCTTCTCTAACCACCTACATTTTCTGGTAGATAGTGGAATTTTCTTAAGTTCGTGGTATGGGTATGTACCATAAACAAGAAACTAGACACTATCTATCCCTAAAGAAAACACTAGCAAACAGATTAAAAGTAACCGTAATAACTATGGTCGTCTGAGCAGTGCGACCCTTGCAGATCCTTGTGGGCTTTAGACTCGAGTGGATAAATATAGTTGAATGTGCTGGGGAACTATTTGCATGCTAGTATCTGCTTGGATCTTTGCTCATTTTTTATTACTCGAGGACAAGTAAAGGTTGAAGTGTGGGGGGATTGATCTGCACCTAAAAGAATGTGTTAACATATGCAGTTATCACATTTGTTAGTATGTTTTGGATGGTTGATTGCTAGGTTTATTTGGGTTTACATAACATGGGGTTTGGATAGGTACTGTTGGTTTTGTTATCAAACACATTAGTTTTCTATACTTATTAGACCTAATGGATGTTATGTCCTTACAAGCATCTAGATTCTGTTTTGTGAGATAATTTGTAGATTGCTCGTAAGTACTTCAGCGTAGTAGAAGGGCATTCGCAATTATGGTAGTAGATAGTAGAAGGTCATTCGCAGGGGTAGTAGTAGACAGAAGGCCACGAGTCAAAACATGGTAATAGATGGAATCATGCCAAAAGGAGAAAGGAGTCGAAGATCAAACAAAGATGAAGACTGGCACGGCCGTGTTGTATTTCACGGGCCATGCTAACCAATTGGATGGTGCCAAGTAAAGGCATGTTCCGTAGGTAACTGCATGACCTGTGGAATGCAAACCCCTCATGCGACTAGATACGTAGCACAAACCTTGCCATAATGCACAACATGTGCCCCTTGTAGATGAATATCCTAAGACCAACCCATATTTTGTGGTCTTTTACATGGCTACACCATCAGCTGCCCAACAATATACTCCTAGCCAGCGGCCCTTAAAGTATTGCATGGGTCGTGCTGCTGAGAAGGTGGAAACAAGCACCCAGCTGATGGCCCGCAAGGATACGCGAGTTGTTCACTCAGAAAACCAAAAAAATATCCCAGCCAGTGGTCTGTGAGAATGCGCATAGACCGCACGCTCAGAAGACTATAGACACATAGCTAATCGGCAGTTTGTGCACATTGCATAGGTTGTGTGTTATTGCACGGCCATGCTAGCGGCCAACAAGGGTTTTCTTGCCCAATTCTGGCCTCTTTAAAGCCCAATTCCTATCTACTATATAAAGGGACTTTATTTACTAGGGTTTAAGTTTGAATAGTTAGTTTATTTTCATTCTCCCAGTTTTCTTAAGAGTAGGTAGAGAGAGCAAGGGAATAACCCTTCTCTCTTTGTTTAATCTTCCTAGTGTTTCCCGAGGGCATTGAATCCAATGGATAAATTAGTTTCAATGCCTAGGGAATAGTTCATTAGCTTGGGGGTTTAAATTTGTATTCATGATTTGGTAGGTATTTTGTGAGATTCTAAGATCCTCATATCTTTCGATCCTTATGAATATTATTTATGACTTGTTCCTTACATTCTTGTTAAATACATGATTGATTTCCTACGTCAGCATACACCCTAGTCTATTTTTCATGTATGGCGCAACTATGGGTGTCTCCTTACGAGTGTCGCTAGGGTAATAGGGGGAGTGAGAGTCCGCAACTGGGTGGGTGTATGCATGTGGATTGTGAGCACCGCTTCGATGACCGTAAGCTAGTATTAATTGGACAATGGTAGACCGATAGACGAGGACATGATAGTTAGTAGCAAATATGGTTTCCGAGATTTTACCTTCATCATCGCAACCCTAGAGTCATCATGAGATGTCAATCATTTTGCCTCTGTAGACCTAGGGAGAAGCATTCATAGTGGAGTGCCCTCGATGTAATTCTTTATGATCTGGACTCCGCGGGGTCGTTAAAATTGTCAACCTTACGGGAGATAGGATTAACCCACAGAGCATTTAACAAAAATAAATATTTGTATTATTTATCCCGTTCTTACTGCTAAGTTACCAAAAAGTTTGATACCAACAAGTCCTGGGTCATCCAGAGAGATGCTAGGACTTTAAAGGTTAACTAGACAAAGTCGCAATTGGGTCATCAATCCGATCATGTGTCAAGAATAGCTAATGTCGCAAAACAAGGTTTGGGGTGGTTTTATCTAACAACTACAATCATGCAAAGACAAGATGATAAACTATATAAAACTAGAACTTTGGGATATTTGCATTACAGGACAGGTAGTATATTTTGATCCTAGATTCAATCAAGTACACGACATATAAACCTATCCTAATACTTATGTCACATAGTGTGAACGGTGGTCAACACTTCCCCTAATCTATCACATAAGGGTGCTGTTGTTTTCTTCCACCATACCACCTCCATAATCAGGGATGTGCAACAACGGCCCTGCCGCTGTGCAGTTCTTTTCATTCCTCTTAGAGAATTATGTCTCGGGCACTCCACTATAAATTATTTTTCCAAGGCCTAAGGAGGCAAGAGTATTGGCACCTTATGTTGACTCTAGGGTTGCAACGACAAGAGTCAAATTACGCCAACCCCAGATGCTACTAAACTATCTTTATCCGTAACCAATAGGGCTCCATTCCAGCTCACTACCATCCAGCCATTGGAATGGTAGCTCGCAACCCACATGCATACACTCACACGATCAACAGACCCTCGCTCCTCCTATTACTCTAGCGGCACTTTCCAAGGGGATACCAATAATTTCGGCAACATAAAAGTAGACTAAGGTGTATGCCAACATAGTGTATCTATCATGCAATTAACAATAATGTAAAGCACAAGTCAACATAATAATCACAAGTATTAAAGGATAGGAAGATCTAATAATCTCACAAAATAACTACCAAGTCATGAATACAACAAATCACTACTCCCTAAGCATTGAACCAAAATATTTCATTGGATTTAATTCCCTTGGCCAAAAAATAGAAAATAAAACTAAGAGAGAAAGAGTAGTCCCTTTCTCTCTCTACCTACTCTTAGAAAAATTAAGAGAATGAAAACTACTATCCAAATTTAAACTCGCGCTCCTATATAGAGTAGTAGGAATTTGGGCCTTGAAAGATGCCAAAAGGGAACCTAAACCCTAGCATCTGTCTAGCATAGGCTATGCTATAGCACACGACCCGTGCTGCTTAGTATGGCACGACCCGTGTAATTTACCACGGGCCCCCGACTGGGCATCAGTCTCCGCTTCTTTTGAGCGCATGGACGCACCATTCTCCGTGGGCTGCCTGCTGGGAGATGCTTTCTGATGAGTTGAATGGCACGGACCATGTAGTTTGACACGGTCCACCGGCTGGTAGCTTGATTTCCATTTCTGAACGGCACTGGCCGTTTAAAACATTGTGGGTCGCTAGCTGGGGAGTTAATCTCTTGGAAACTAATGGTGTAGATGTGAAAAATATTTGCGTTTGGTCTTCGCATATTAAACTTAATTTTTCACGGGCCATGTAATTTAGCACGACCCATACCTATACATAGCCGCACGAGCACATTGGCTGGCACAGGCTGTGCTGATCCTTGTGGCCCATGGCAAAACATCTTAGCACCACCCATGTTGGCTGGCATAACTCGTGTAGTATTACACAGCTATGCCAGTTCTTTTTGTGTCAATCTTTGAATCCTTTCTCTGCCGGGATTGGTTCTATCTACTACCATGTTGTAACTTGTAGCCTTCTGTCTACTACCATTCTTGGAAATGTCCTTCAAATATCTACTACCACCCTTGCGGATGGCCTTCTACAAGCTACGCCAAAGTGCTTACAAGAAATCTAACAAATAATCTCACAAAACACGATCTAGATATGTTCATAAGAACATAACATCCATTAGGTCTAATAAGTCTACAAAACTAAGGATTTAGACAAGAAAACCAACAATAGCTATCTAGACCCCTTGTAATGTAAACCCGACTAAACCTAGCAATCAACCAACCAAAATATAATAACAAATGTGCTAAATAAATTAAAGCATGATTTTCAGTGCAGATCAATCCCCCACACTTAAACCTTTATTCATCCTCAAGTAAACAAAAATGAGCAAATATATAAGAGGAAAGTAGCATGCAAAAGAGTTGACCAATACATTCAACATTATTCCTAAGCTACCTTAGTCCCCCAAAGATGTGAGACTATCAAAAACCTCACTCCCCAAAGAAGTTAAAGTAACCTATTCAACCGATCATACCAAGAAAAGGCAAGGCATACATGATAAGTGTGAAGCTAACTTACTCCTCCGAAGAAGCCACCAAAGAAAATCCAAGAGATACTTAACATAGTTTCCGATTTCACTCAATCTCTTATTTTTCCTAGGAGCCCTTTCGGGATTTCATCCTAGCTTCAACAAATTGAACTCACTCCTCACTTTTTTCCACACCATGATCTCTTACTTTTGCATAGGTTTTTCAACCTATCCGGGCCTTTCACATTGTTTCCCAAGTCGCCATTTCGGGTTTTCGACTTAACCGGGTATATTTTTCCATTTTTCCAAAATTTTCAATTATTTTTGTGTAGCACAAAATTCCCCAAAGGTGGGCTTCATACTACATGAAGATAACCAAAGAAAAACACACTAACATCACCAAAAGTTTTCCAACATCCCACGAAACTACAAAAGGTGGCTTTAAACCAAAAACAAAGCTTTCAAAAAAAAATTAGCAAAGTAAGTTTTCAAAATTAAATGAGGGAAAAGGAAAGGGAAAAATAGTCATCGAAACCCCATTTCCAATTTTCTTTCTTTCTCCCTTGTTTTCTATCCCCTGTTTTCTTCGTTTTATTTCTTTCGCAGTGGCGGATGGTTTTCTTCATCTTTTCTTCCCCTCATCGCCGCACACAGTGCCTCTGTTTCTTGCATTTCCTTTCTTCCTCATTTTTGGGCTCATTTTTCCGGCGGTGGCTTGCAACGGTAGCGGTGTCTTTGGCCTCATTTTTCTGGCGGTGGATTGCAACAACGACGTCCTGCTAGGGTTCACTAGAAATTGGGTTTGTAGATCTGGGCTTGCAAAGGCGGTGGTTAGGGGTGGGCATCAATTCGGTTCTCAAATGTTTCTGTTTAATCGGGTTGACCTTTTTCAATCCCAAAACCGAAAACAGACCATATTTGGAAAATTCAAATTCGGTTAATTCAAATTTGTTTTTTTGTTTTCAGTTCAAATTCGAATATATTTGAATAAACTAAATTGAAAGATACCATTAATAAACGTAAACTATCACCATACTTAAACTGAATGCGAAAACACTTAAAATTCAATGTTTTCACTTAAACTTATAATTCCAAATAATTCACACCAAAATGTTTAATTATTTTCAATCATCAAAATTATAGGTATAGGCTCAACAGTGATTTTTTAATCATTGAAGTTATCAGGTACATGCTCAAATCAATCTGCTAAATTCATATTTACAATATATAGTTCATTAGATTTTATAAAAAAAAATACCGTACATAAAAACCAAAGAGAGTAAATTTATGGAAGAAATAGAAAACAAGAACATAAAATTCAATAATTTCATAAATGTTTAGTAACGAAAAGGTGGTAGAAGAAAGAGTTTTTTTATTTTCAATAAAATCCAGCAAAAGAACATATGTTCAATTCTATTAATTTACCCTTATAATTATACCAGCGTTGTCTCAGTGATGTTGCTAATGTGTGTTGACCTTTTAGTAAGGGGAGAGCCGATACAACCGAAGAAGAAGAAATTTTGACAACCAGGAATTCCACAAACGAATCACGTGTTTAATTAGTTGTTTATAGCTGAAATTTTTGTAAGAAGACCTTTTGTTTTCTTTAATTTTATGTAAATTTTCCTTTTAAAGTATTATTGTAAAATTATTTTGTATTTTATTGACATGTACTTAATATATATATTTATTTATTTATAATTCAGTTTTTGAGTCATTTTTTTATTTGTGTTTAGAAATTGAAAACCAAACGATAAAATGTAATCATAATTTGATTTAATCGGCTCCAATATTTGAATATTAAATTTTGTTTGGTTTATTCAATTTTTGGATAATTAATTTTCGATTCACTTTTCAGTTTTCAGAGTGTTTGCCCATCCTTAGCTGTGGTGTGCTTGGGTTCACTGAAAATCAGGTTCACTGGACCAATGACGGGTCTGGCTTGGCTGACGTCAAAGAAGACGACGAGCGATGGCCGATGGCAAAGATGATGCTAGGGTTCATTGGGTCGACGACGGTTTCTGGCTTGGCTAACAGTAAAGACGACAGCAAGCGGTGGGGGCCGACGACAGAGACAAGGTAGGTGAGGGGAGAGGGTGGTGGGGGCTAGGATTTCTAGTGCGGCGGTGGGAAGGGGAGGGGAGGGAGGGGGAGCCGTGAGGGGAGGCGAGAGGGATGAGGGTGGCGGTGCTGGGGAGGATGGTAGCGGAGATATCAGTGAGGTTTCTATTGGCAGCAACGACGGAGCACAGCAGTGGCGGCGATGGAGTTTTGAAGAAGAAATGAAGAAATATTGGTTTGTTATAAGGGTATTTTTGTTATTTCATTTCCTAGTCTTGCCTAAATTCATTTGGTCAATGCCGATATTTAGGTGTTTGGCTATATCGACACAATTTTTTTTGAAAGTTAGGGTTAGACTGGCTCATACAACAATTAGTTAGGGTTAAATTGGTACTTTCAGCATTAATTTAGGGCTATAAATGTATTTATCCCTTAATTTTATCTATATTCAATTTAATTCATATACCTATTTTATCAATAAGATGGTCTTCTGTAAGGCAGTCTAAACTTTGGGCATTCTAGCTCCGTAGACCTATCTCTAATAATTTAATTGGAGTCTATCTCTAAATATTTTACAATGATCTATCTCTAATATTTTCCTAGGGATTTTTTTGTCCAATTTTTGTCCATCATTTTCCTACCAGCTGCAATCTGTAAAAAATCAAAAAATATTTTTAAAATGTTTTAAATATGTAAAAAAAATCAATATGATCATTGATCTGAAAATTATAAACATCAGGTACAACTAGCAAAACATCAACGGAAAATCATAAAAATCAACTAAAAATTGCTGCAAAAAATATATATTGAAAAAATAAAAGTCAACAAAAAATTGAAAAATCATCGACTACAACTAACAAAAAATCAACTGAAAATCATAAAAACGTCAATAAAGTTTAAATTATCAAATTCTAAAAAACTACAAACATCAACTTATATCAACTAAAAGCTAAAAACATCAATTCCTATTGTCTATACTTCACCTTGAAAATGAAAAACGTCAATAAAAGGGAAAAACTGCAAAACATCAATCATAGCACCAAAAAAGCTACAAACATCAACCCCCATCACCTAAATTTCACCTAGAAAATGAAAAACATCAACAGGAGAGGAAAACAACTAAAAACATCAACAACAAAAACTACGATACCTCAAGAGCAAAAATTATTCACTCTGAAAATCATAAAAATCAACATTTTTTATAAAAAAAACTACAAATATCAACCTATATCACCTCAAAAGCTACAAACATTAACTCTTAACACCTGAACCGCATACGAAAAATGAAAAACATCAACATAAGAAAAGCGACACTACAAACATCAACTACGATTCCCAAAACCTTATCCGGAAAATGAAAAACATCAACATGAGATTTTTTTAAAAAACTACAAATATCAATCGATATCACAAAAAAACTACAAAATATTAACTCATATCAATTAAACCTCACCCGAATGATGAAAAACATCAACATAAGAGAAAAAAACTACAAATATCAACCAAAAACTAGGATAAAAAATTAAAAAAAAACCTGGTGGAAATTGAAACCATGTCTCTAACCTCAATGATTAGAGCATTAACCACTACAGCAAAGACTCATTATTGAACATACACTCAGTCAAATAATATTAAAGCTCAGCATGTACCTCAAGAACATAAATTCTTCAAAATAAAGATCATAGTGGGATTAATCGAACTCAAGTATACAAGCTCAAATCATAGAATACTAACCACTACACCAAACAATCTTTGTTGATGATATGCTCAGTCAAATAACATTAAACCCCACCCTGTCTTTGAAAAAAAGTAAAACATAATATTAAACCTAACCTTTCATAAGGAGAAGCTCAGTTGTCCAACGTCGTATCCATCCACCGTCACCAGCGTGTGTCTTCACGAGCGCATCGTCTTCATCTCGCCTCCGCCAAGCTTCTCCACCGTTGCCTCTGTCGCCAAAATCCTAGCTCAATCGCTATCCCTATCGTCGCCTTTGTCGTCACCTTGACCTCTGTTACCGAAACCCTTGCTCGGGATGCTGCAATTATCCATCGCCTCCTGCAATTATCCATCACCGCCTGCACTAATTACGTATCTATGTACTCCGATCAAGGCAACAGAGGCTAGTGGCTCTACTTTTCACGATCTTGCTAGAATTGCAGAGTCACAACCTCCTCCGATTTGTGTTCTCGTTCCATTTACCCTTTGTAGTACCGAAAATGTTTTCTTCTCACTGCATCGGTGGAAGCTTCGGAAACATAGATCGTCGACAGCAACCATTCGACAACAGAGAGAAAATCCTGCCGGCAGAAAAGAGAGAAAATTTGGCGTAAATCAGTCGTAATCCGGCAAAATTCGTTGATCGGATGTGGTTTTCGATTGTTGGAGGAGGAGGAAAGAAAAATGAAAATTCTAAAATTTTAATGATATATAATATTTTAATAATTGCACAACAATCCTCAAATTTATCAGCATAGTTTTTATTTTAAAAAATCATCTCAAATGAAACTTCTTATAATTGCACAATAAACCTTGATCAAAGTTTAGCCTGCCTAAAATTAAACTGTGTTTTTCAATCTTGAAAATTTGTGTGTTAAAAAGAGGGAAATATACGAATATAACCCTATATATTCAAGAAAGTGCAAATATAATACTGAGATAATTTTTAATGCAAATATAACCCTAACTAATTGATGAAAGTGCAAATAAAACCTTCTGGTGAGAAATCCGGTGTTGACCGTATTTTTCCT
>JAULKK010284523.1:0-13961 GCA_032355705.1 Rubia peregrina
TCTCTTCATATCTTGTACCTCCATCTTGAAGTTTCCCACATCGCATGATGCATTGCCATAACCAATCCCATGTCAGTCTCCGTAGCTTTTTCCCATAATCAGGATATCATCTAACTTTGTCTTGCCCGAGTTTAACTTTCTGATTGTTGCTTCTGCCAATTCTGCCCTCTCATAATAGTATTCACATTCACTTTCAGATCTTCAAGTTCACTCTTAAGTCTATCAACCTGCACCATCACTTCCTTCTTTGCATCGGCCAATTGATTTTTCTCCATCTTCAGAGACTTATTTGCGTCAGCCACCTTTAACCACATGTCATACATTTTTTCGTATGAAACATAAATGTCTTCGTCACTCATGGATTGATCTCCATCATCGCTGGAAGTACCGGCAGAATGTATGTTGGAACATACTGTATCTGTGTTGGAACATACAGACTTATATGTGTTGGAACATACAGACTTATCTGTGTTGGAACATACGTCCATACCCTCCATATCATTGTGATTTTTCGCTCCAAATGCCACATAGTTTCCAGTAAGTTTCTCTTCATATTTTTCATCTTCACTCCACGAGTTTACATACGACCTTCCTTGCTTCTTCCGGGTATTAGCACATTCAGCCTGAATATGCCCAAAACCTTCACATTCTCTACACTGAATTCTTCCTTGCGGTTTTGTTTCACCACCTAGATTTTTCGTGAACTATTGGTTTCCTTGCTCCATGCGATTTCCACGGTTCCTACCAAAGTTTTGCCCACTTGGTCTATTCCCTCCAGTTCTATCTTGTGATTTCCTGTTCACAACCTTCTTCAGCATTCTCGAAAAATTCTCAGTGATGAGATCTATATCTTCATTATCATCCTCACTATCTGACTCGTGATCATTCTGTGATGAAGATACTTTAAACACCAACTCCTTCTGGGTCTTCTTTGCAGGCTGTTCCATGTTCATCTCATATGTTTGTATTGATCCCATCAATTCATCCAAGGACATCCTGGATACATCTCTAGATTTTCTATTGTTGCAACCTTCATACCAAATCTCTTGGGTAGTGATCTTAAGGTCTTCTTTACAAACTTCAATTCTTTGTAGACTTTTCCCAATTGATAAGCCATATTAGAGATGTCTCTCAATTTTCCGTTGAATGTGGCAATTGTGTCATTCTCCTCCATCTTCAATTCTTTGAACTTAGTTGCCAATATCTGCAGTTTGGATTCACGTACTCGACTAGTTCCTTCATGGACAGTTTGTCAGATATCCCATGCTTTCTTAGCCTGATGACATGTAGAGATGAGTTTGAACTGATTTTCATCAACTGTTGTGAAGATCTCATTTAACGCCTTTGAATTAGCTAGAGAGCCCTTCAATTCATCTGGGGACCATGATGATTTTTCCTTGAGCATTTGTTTCTTAGAACTTGACTCTCCTTCTTTCACCTTAGAGCTGGATTCTGCAGCTTCGGTTGGAGGATTCCACTCGTTTCAACAAAATGCCATGCAAGTTCATCCAGAGAATTGATAAACATTCTCATGCGAGCCTTCCAATAATTGTAGTTTGTCCCTTCAAGCAGAGATGGCCGAGACACAGAAGCTCCTTCTCTTGTCACCATTGTAAAACCAGATCACACTTTCTTTGACACAACCAAGGTAAAAATGTAAGTGCCCAAGCTCTGATACCAATTGAAAAACTGGTTTTACCTTTTTAGCTTAACAAGAAAACCTATGTACCAACACAGTCTAACTTAACCAAGTATATAAAGTAAATAAAACACGAGACACACAACTTGGTTACGTAGTTCTGTGAAATCCACCTACATCTGTGGAGCCTGGCCCAGTTTAGAATAAATCCACTAATAAGAGATATAGTACATAGTACACCATACAACTATACTTATCTTCTAATTACAGCGTGTGGATTTTGCAAGCTTCCCCTGCTACCGATCTGCCTTGATCAGAGTTCCTTTGACCTCGAAACTCATCGATGCTAGATCTCCTCCTCCCGAGGAATTAAGCCATACATTCTAAACTTTAGCACACAGGTCGTGTATGTTGGAACATGGTAATTCTGGCTTTCGACAAAAACTTCTCTATAGATAGAAAATCTTATGTGTAGATTTTCTCAATTAATTTCATGTATTTTGCAGCCATATAATGTCCTCTATTTATAGTCTATATGCAGTTCAATGCTTCATGATTATCTCCATAATATTCCTATTCCTTATCTGCTTCTGAAGCATATCCAAATCTCATAAATAAATAAAATTTATTCAATTCCAATTCCATAAATATAGGGATTTACCATAATATCAGTATGTTTCTACACGACTGACTAAATATTGCATAAACTCCAAGTTTCCATAAATTAATTTCACCGCAATATTCTGTTCCGCCAATCTATCTTTCGGAGTATCTTCCAACATGACACATTTTTCTTCTTTAACATAAGTTCACCAATTTCCAATCAATTAATCTATGAAATCGCACATGACTTTACACCTAATTTGCATTTGAACGTTATATTGGCTTGTTCTTCATATTTTTGTCAATTGAATGATTGTCACACTAAGATTGGCACAAATTGTAGTCTACTTTCATGTTGGCGCACTTATCGATATCCCCCAGGAAGGAAACCTAGATGTGCTTGGAGTATCGATAGTCTGGGATCGTATGGGTGTGTGCATGTGGGTCACCGAGTAACCGTTACGATTGACTATACACAAGCCTTAGCCGGTAAATTAGTCCAAATGGTTGCAGATAGCGATAGTAGCAAACTAGAATTAGCATCACGCAACCTTAGAGCCTTCGATAAGATGCCTATCATTTTTCCTTTGTAGGCCTAGGCATAAAGCATTCGTAGTGTAGTGCCCGGGACGTAATATTATGGGGGTGAATCAAACCCGCACAATGTGTTGTGCCGTTGCTGCACTGCTCTAATTACGGTGTCGATGGAATAATTGCATGTGCACCCTATATGACAGGTATAGGGAAGTGTTGACAATCGATCACACTACGTGTCATTAACATTAGGATATGTTTATATGTCTTGAATGTGATTGAATCGATGATCGAAAAATTTCACCGATCATGTTACGCAAATATTTTCAAAGTACTAGTTTATAGAATTTATTCTCTTGTGATTTCACATGTTTGTAGTTGTTAATAACCCCCCCCCCCCCCAAATCATGTTTTAGCAAATACTAGCTATTCCTAACACGTGATCGGATTGACGACTCGATCGCAGTTGTGTGCAATTAACTTTTATATTCCTAACATCTCTGCGGACGACCCTAGTTTTTCCACTATCTACCCCATAGGTAGCATAGTAGTAGGAATGGGAGCACCATTAAAAATCTTTATCTTTGACATCCTTCTCTCGGATTAGTGAGTAGATCTCCCATGAAAAAGGATAATTTATTAGGAACTCCGGGAGGGGGCAGGTCACTAAGGTACTATTTAGATGAAAGGAAATAATTACTACCTAAAAATTAGTGATTATGTGGGCCGCTTACGAGAAGTTCTCTCACTCGAGCCAAGGTCGTGACACATGGAGCCTTAACTAACACAAGACTTGCATAAATGATGAAAATTACTCATAATAGAGGGAATACTGAATGTCACCCACGGTGTATGACCTTCAGACACTAATAACAAGAGAGAATTGATGACCTCACCAACATTAAAACCTTCGGATTTCTTGGGGGCTACTGATAAGGGTCAGAGCCGAAACTCCCCCTCTGGTTGGTGGCCATGCCATTGTTCTCCATTTGGGCCAAAGGCTATATCATTACATTTTGTGAGGCCGAAACTCAATACCCAAAGGAAAGATCTCCAAATCGGATTCAACTTTTGAATTACACCTCTTTTCCTAGTACAACTATGGTATCTTGAATATATGGCAATTCTGCTATGGTAAGACACTCGTTCCTACATGAAAAATGCATATTCATACCAATGTGAGATTGAGAGATTTGTCAAGGATCAACCCACATATATAACAATGTATTCATATATTGTATTCATCCAATTCTCAATACTCTGATCAAATACTTTTGGTCTAACTTTGACATGAGAGTTTCTTCCCCCTGCCACCCCTGGGGAGGAAGGTCTGTCACATTAAAACAGGATTTGGTTGTCAGATTGAAGCTCAACATGAATCAATGTTGAAGAGCAACACATTCTATGTGTGTAGACTTCATTCAAACCACCTTCACGTAGAAAATGAGTTATGAAATTGGAACCAAGTCAATGCGGCGGTTCCGGGCAAAAACTTCTCTAGCACCGCACAATGGAGCTGTTAATGGCTATTCTTGCACTGGTGCTTCTTGCTATATTAACTGAGTTTTTATTGGTTGCTTCAATTAATTAATAATAAGTATTATCATGGGTAGTTTTTCTGGTAATTGTATTTGTTGGGAGTGAGAATAATATTTAAAATTGAATGAACTTAAGTACATGGGATCAATCTGTTATGTTGATGTGCGGAAATTGTTAGATTAACTATCATTATTCATTAAATCCATGATTTTATTATCCTTGCTTGAAGTATTGTTAAATAAACGAATCTTCCAAACCCCCATTTTTGTTATTGTTACTCGAAATTGGTAGAATAATGGGCTTAAAAATGTAAAATTTTCCAAGTTCAAATTATACTTTTAATAAAACTCAATGTTCATGGTGTTTATCCCTAAAATAAAATCACTCTCCTTGATTTTTTTAAGATTCAAATGCTTTTAATAATTTGAATTATAAATATCCTCATTTGAAATCTATATAGATTTGCAGTAAATAATCTAAAATATTGATTTTTAACGTCGATTAATTTATAAGAAAGAGGACGTGTCTTGTTTTCTTTGAGAAAAGAAAAAAGAAACAGAAGATACGGTATCATGCTAGAGTTTTGTAAGATATCACTATGACCAAACAATATGGGTACAGATGAGCTGGCCATGTTAACTAGTTTACCCTTGCTGAGGAGAGAAGAGTTGACTAAATAGGCAATAAATTGGCCAACGTCTCTTATTTCGTATTTCAACGGCTTCTGTGTGTTCTACTTTTGCTCTCTAACCACAGCTTCTGCGTGGTCTCACTTTAGCAGAATCCACGCACGAGTTCAGCTACCGATTCTGCCCTCCTGCTATCTAAACTTTTCTTCTCACGATTATTTATCCGTTTAATTTTATGTGTGGTTTTTGTTTTCCCTAACATCTTAATATCTTTCTTACCTGCTGGGTCTTTTCTGTACACCTTTCAAGTATCCAATCATTTACTCTCAGTCTGCCGGATTTGATAGATGGTACGATCTACTGATCCATTACTGAATTCTTGTGATTGTTCATCTGTTTATGGATGCCTTCTAGCTTTTTCCTTCCAATTTCGCAATGAGAAAAGTTTACATACCTGGAGCATAAAGGCGTTCTATGTTTATATGCGCTCTATGTTTTGTTTGGAGCATAGAGGCGACACGGTAGAAGTAAATTTCCCTCATTTTAGGATTACTGAGAGAATAAATAGAGTACATGAAGGTAAAAATCCAAAAAACTAAACCCTTATCTAATTTCTAGAATCTTCTATTCTAACACCCTCCCCCCTCAAGCTAAGTGTCGGACGCTCACAGACACAAATTTTGGACCTGAAGAACTCAAACAAAGAACGAGACAATCCTTTAGTCAAAATGTCTGCAAACTGAGGTGACGTGGGAACATGGTGAAGACGAAACTTGTCCCAAGAAATCAGCTCACGGACAAAGTGATAGTCAATGTCAATGTTCTTTGCCCGCTTGTGCTCAACTAGTTTTGAGCGAGAAAGATGACATTGTTTTTATCACAAAGTAGAAGTCGGTGATTGGACACTAGTGGAGGAAGCCTCGTTAAGGGGGGTTTTAAAGGACTAGAGAATCACTTTGTAGGTCACTTCTTTGGTTGTGACTTTGATCGAATACAATCAAAGTTGGTTCCGAGAACCTCCTTTAATTAGGGTCCGAACTAGGCTCGGAACCTATTTATGACCTTCTAAAGAAAGGCTTCCATAAACCTTAAGTTTTCGGCAGCCATAGCCATCTTCGGTAGAATAGCAACAACAAACGAAATACACGGTATTTAGGTAGATTCGGAGACGTCTCCAAACAGAGCAAACAAAATACACTTTAACGGCAAGGAAAAAAACAGAGCACAACAATCGATCAGCGGCGGATGCATCTCCTGCAACGCAGTGAGATGCGGTAGTGGATCTGCAGTGGCATGACGAGCGGCGGCTGTGGCCAATCGATTTGCAGCGGCAGAAGCGTCTCCAGGGGTGAGCGGAGGCAATCTTCTCCAACAACGAGCAATGGCAATCATCTCCAGCAGCGAACTGTGGCAATCATCTCCAGTGGCGAGCGGTGGCAATCGTCTCCAGCGGCGAGCGGTGGTAATCATCTCAAGCAGTGAGTGGTGGCAATCTTCTCCAGCGGCGAGCGGATGTCGATGAGCATCCAAACACTACGACGCTTGGCTTGTGCAGCAGCGTAGCGGCGGATGAAGGCTGAGGGAGGAAGGTAAGTGGAGGGTAGAGGGTTGGTGGAGGATTTACCGTGGGAGGGAATCGGTTGGGGATCGAGTGGAAGAGGGGAGGGTGTAGATCGGTTTTACAGGGAAAGATGCGGAGTTCTAATGTGAGGGAGAGGGTTTGGGCGCAAAGCCTAGTAAGGGAGGCGCTGGTATTCTGAAGAAAAAAAAGCTAAGGAGTAAAACTACCAAGGCTTTACAATTTCCATCTATATAGTAAATGAGAAAGCCAAATCAAAGACACTCAATTAAAAGTGGTTCTACCATAGAATTTCCTTTAATCAATTTTCATTAAATGCACAACTGCCTTTAAATTGAAAAGGGTGACTTAGGAACTAGTTCCGAGTTCGGAAGCACTTTCGCATCCCTCGGGAACTGCCTTTGATTAGGTGTCTTTAATCACCCCTTCTCCCCTAGTGAGAAAGGGAGCCGGAGATCACGCAGTGGATGAGATATCTAGGCAACTTTCATCGCATTATTAGCCAAGGAAATATACTTAGATTCAGTGCTGGAACGAGAAATTGTGGGTTGCTCTTACCCCTCGATGAAACAATACTGCCACCCTGAAAGACAACATACCCATATGTCAAACGAAGAGTCTCAAGACAACGTGAAAAATCTGCATCGGAGTAACCCAACACCTAAAAGTGTGAGCCGGGAGAAAATACTGACCATAGTGGGTAGTCCCATGAACATAGTGGAGAATACGAGTAACTGCGGAAAATGATTATCCCGAGGATCCTGAAGGTACCGACTGACCGTAAAGTCAATATTCAGATAAGTGATAGTGAGATATTGTAGGACACCAACCAATGATTGATAAAGAGTGGGATTGGCAAACCTCCCGTTGGTACTACAATGAAACTGTGATTTCTAAAGAAACATCGAGAGACGGTGACAGGGTCAGTCATTCTAGCTCGACTGATAATATCACAGGTGTACTTGGCTTATCCCAAGAGCAAACGATAGAGTAGACTATACCTCCAAGGCAATAAAATAATGCAAAGATCCCACTCTTAATGGAAAAATTCTTCTAAGTCTGAGCAATGAACTGATGAATGACCGATGAGTTGTTTCCATTATGGATACTATCGTTTACATAAACACAAAAAATACAGCAGAGTTGTACCTCGAGAAATGATAAACAGGAATGTGTCTGCTGAACTGCAAAGAAATCCAAGATAAATAGCTGGAACCACACGCAAGGAGCCTGCTTGAGGCAATAATTTGCTTTCCGCAGGCAAAAAAAATTGGGATGAGCATCATCCTTGTGACCATCCAACTATTCCATATAGACTGGAGCATCAAGCACACCCTTCAGAAAGAAATTCTTGACATCCACTTAATGTATAGAACATCGATACATGGTAGGAATTGCAAGAAATATGAGAATGGTGAGCTCCTTCACCATGGGGTTGAAAAGTGTGATCAAAATCTAATCTTGGAATCTGAGAAGAGCCTTGTGCCACTAGTCAAGCCTTGTAGCAATCAATAGTACTATTAGGCCGATACTTGAGACAGAAAACCTGTTTGGACCGACAACATTCTTGTCTGAAGGGTGGAGAACCAAGTCCAAAGTATAATGGTGGCAAAATGTGGCTATTTCCTCATCCATGGATGAAACTCAGCGAGGATCTCGATGAGCTGCACGATAGTCCCATGGTTTGGTGTCAAGAACTAAGGCCGTTAGAAAACCAAATATCACATAGTCAGAGAAAGACCAAGGGCGCCAAGAACCATCTTCATCCTCGTGGTCATCTGATGCATGCAAGTGGGAGGTTGCTTAAGACATGCATCAGTGACAACGATAGGATAATTTGGAGCAGGAGTGATACGAACCTAGGAAGAAGGTACAGTGGCCAGAATCATGGGTGTCGGGGCTGGATAATGTGCGTCTAGGTTGAAAAAGTTGAAGGTAATGTGAGAGCATCAGGATCGGAGCAAAGGGTGCAAGGTAACTAGGTAGAGGGTGATCTAGTGCAAGGGCTCGGTGGAAATGACCACATAGGCGAGACACATGTAAATTCAAAAAGCTTCAAATGAGAGGTAGATCGGGATCCCATGCAGGAGAAGCATAAGGAATTAAAGTCTCATCAAACTAGATGTAACGTGAGACATGGATGTGTCTATTAGTATTACTGAGCACTTGAATCCTTTATGAAGAGAGTTGTAGCCAATAAAAATACAAGGAATGGAGCAAGGTGCAAAATAATGATGCACAATACCACACTAGAAAGGATACACACAACAACCATATGGGTGAAAATAGAATAATCTTGTGTAGATTAAAAAATGACGTCGAAGAGAGACTTGTCACCAAGAATAGAACTAGGCAGACGATTAAATATAAAACTTGTGTAGGGAAAGCATTCATCCATTAAGAATTTGACACGGTAGAATGAAATAATATGGCAAGGTCAGTTTTCATGATGTGATAATGCTTTCGCTCAACCCGACCATTTTGAGTAGGTGTATAGGGAGAGGACGTCTGATGATGAATTCCAAAAGACACAAAGTGAACGAGCAAATGATGATTAGTCCTACCCCCGTATGTCTGCAAGACTTTGACCTTGGTGGAGAACTGAGTTTCAACAAATTTCTGGAACTAGATAAAGGCATCAAAGAAATCAAACTTACAGTATAGCAGAAGAAACCAAGTGATTTATGAAAAATCATTGATGAAAAAAAGTATAATAAGAATGACCCTTCACTAATAAAACTGGGGTCAGTCCCACAAATCATAATGCACCATATCTGACAAACTAATGTCTCGCTTGTCGCTAGTAGAAAAGGGCATGCACTTGCTCTTAGCCATATGACAGGAAGAACAACTAACTAGTGCAGGTAAAATGTAAAAAGGGAAGCCATATGACCATTTTAACTCAAGAACTAAAGAGTGGCATAAGAAGCAGACCCAAGGTCACCTAAGATGGTGGAATCACGTGTCTCAAGAAAATAAAGACTTCATCTATGATGGTCTTTACCCATTATCATCCTTCCATGCTTGTGCTTGATGAAAAATGAATCGGCATAAAAAATAATAATCATAGGTAAATTACAAGTAAGTTTACTAATGACCAGTAAACTGCTGGTAATCTGTGGAAGAGACAAGCCATAAAGATTGCACTCACCAGTAGACATTGATTCACCATTGCTAACATATACAGAAAGAGAACCATGATAGGGATGTACCTTCTCAAGAGATAGAGAACTAGAATTCATGAGAGAAGTGTGAGAATCGGAAGGGAGCATAATCATAAGAGATTGAGATATAAAAAAAGGATGCCAAAAGTGTTTATAATTGTTGGAGCAAGACACGCAATGTGTGGTCAAAAGCAAGGAAGCAAAACTTGAACAAGATGTGAATGTTAGGCATAGTCAATCTTCCAAGCGTGTGCGCTTCACGTGCCTTAATAAGGTCTTGAGTAGGAGTGCATGAATTACACGTGTTGGATTATCTTCTTCACCGTAAATGCGCATGAGTATCACGCGCTAGACAAAGACTCCACGAGAATTGGTGAGCATCATTTTACTCGTCAAATAATCTGCAGACTAAGAAAAATATTAAATAGTATACCGATAAGATGAGTCGATCCCATGAGGAGAAAAAGTAATAATTATGATTTTCCCAGCTAATTTTAAAACCTTTTTTGTGTAGTCACCACACCTTAAATTCAAGAATTTATTTAACACTAAAAATGCAAATGATTAATCTAAAGATGAGAAATAACTATATAGAAGAATGATATGGGCTACGAATAATTCATTTTAGTTACTATTGATCATTGGAGCAATGATGTATCAATCCTTACCAATCTATCAGTTATAAGAAAGTAGGTACGCTTAACCCCCCCCCCCCAAATTTTTTCTTACTTTATTGGCAGTTAATCAATTATAATTAACTAATTGTTTCGATTACCAAAATGCCCCAAGAAAGTATTCACTGAATTAGATATACATTTTGATAGCATTGAGAAATAAAAGAACCTGATATAACATTTACCAAAGTAAAATAAATAGCAATGCACACTCAATTGTTTCTTATCTTGCTACAACATTCTTAGGTAGTTAGCTATTTTTCACATGAATGCTCTACTTACTAACTCCTTTCCAATGATTACATATTGCTAGAATCAGATAGCAATATTCTAACAATATTCAAGTTGTCCATACTTAAACATATTAGAAATGAATTAAAACAAGGACAATCAAGAACATGCAAGAATCAATTATAAAATAATTATGTTACATGATTTATTAACTAACATTCATTATTCTCTACCGATAACCGAATTAGCTACTCATGATACGCAAATAAAAATAACAAAGAAAATATATGAAAGCATGATATCGAATTAAACTACGAAAAGAATTTACTCCCAGGGTTCCGTTTACGCAAATTGGATCCTTAGCGGCCGAACATATTTTGGAAATAATCATAAAAATATGTTTGTAAAAATATGAACTAATTCTTGACTAAAAAGTGCGTCAATAAATGTCCAAACTAGTGCCTCTTATATAGAGAAGAGGCTCAGCCCAAAATATCATCCAAATGTATTCCAAATTTCAATTCTAATTTTATCCTTATCTGAATAAAAGATAAGAATCAAAATCTAATCAACTCTGTACAGAATCTCCACTCAAATCTAAGCTTATCTTCATAAAATCTAATCCATATCCCAATAATATCAGCTCCCAAATCAGCATTAATTCTTATTTCCATGATGTCTACACATTGCACACGACTAGAACATTTCTGCACAAGATTCTTTCTTTCTGTCATATTTGCAAAATTCTCATCAAATTCCTCTCAATCCCAAAACCTATAATCTGTGACAAATAATACACCTAAAGTGTAAATTAATCTCATAAAATCACAATAAACCCAATAAAATAAACAAAACAATTCATGCATATCAAGAACTTTAAATATGAGCATAGTAAACACCACTACTTGATGAAAGGGCTAATGAAGGCAAGACTAGATGGCCAAGAAGCTGGAATGAATACCAATGTACGGGAGGGTTTCTGGAGAGGTTGTTGAATACTCTTTGAACAACGATGAAAAGACGGAGTAAAAATGAAGATTTTTGCCAGTGCAAAATACATGAGGACGTCGAAAAAAGATAATAGGGCTGGAGAGGATCTAATTCTAGTCACCTTGGGGAATATGCTGGAATCTGCTACTAATACTTGGATGGGAACAGAAACCGAAATCGCCGAGGAACGATTTTTAGAGAGATGATGACTGGCACCCTGGGGTCATCATTTTAATGAATAACCCCGGACGCGAGCAAGTCAAAGAAAATATGTATATGTTGTTCCCTACTTTATTCCTAATGACTAAGCAGTAGCTAGTGGTAAATTGGGTGTCGTCCAAAAAGACCAGGGGGTTCAAAAGATAGATTCATGCAACTCACACATATGCGTCACCAAATGTATGTGTTGGCAATAGAGAAAATAGTGAGGTTTTGGTTTTACAGATTAATCTACAACTAAGAGAACATAAAACTAGATAACGATATGAAGATGAATTAATTAGCCTTGGGGGAATTTGCATCACATGTTGACAATTTAACCTGATCCTCGATTCATATTCACATAATTAAATTTCAGCTACACTGTGCATTATCCCATGATGTGGAGAGGTTAATTCACCAGGAACTCACACGATAACTAATATCCTGGTTCTACCCCTCGTCAGACTCTCACCTCCGCCCGTTATAGCTAAATGTGCGACACACTGGCCCTCTCTAGCCTTCACTCATGTGGTCAATAAACTCACTTCCAACGCGTATCAAATGAAATATGGGAGTAGCATGTCTCAGTGCAACCTCCATCATGAACACTTACTCAATGGCATATGATTTTACTCCCTAGAAGTGTATCTGATCTAGTTTACCACAAACAATAGGTGTGACTTTTGGAATTAGACTACACCTCCAACATGATTTAAATTACTGATCCAATTTCCCCGTAACTCAAGTATAGTTCATAGCCCAATTCTAATAAGTTATCTAGCCTAATTCAACCAAAGAAATATCATACATAGTTGTCACTCCTAAACACGACCTTCACATTAACCTTTGACCCAACTTGACAATTAGTTATCATGCAATGAAATCAATTAGTGTTACACACTAACACCAATCATGCATAATCATGATCCTTAAAATCAAGCAACAATAATAACAAGAGCATAGAATAAATGAACCTAGGAATCTCCTAAGCAATAGTCAAATATGATTACAAATGCTCCCAAGATACACTTCCCAGTGGAATAATAGGGAGATACCATAAATCATCTTGAATGGTTTAAAAATAGGACTTCGATTAACATAATTATACTATCTTGAGTGGACTCTTCTACATCGTCTGCCTTATTTTCTTCAAAATTGAACTAGTAACAGATTGAACTGTTGATCATGAAGGGTGAAGTGACCTACCACCTGCCCGCTGTAAGGTTGCGGATGTGAAATCACCCTCTAGCTTCCTGAATACAATCATAAATTATATCTAGGGAAAATTCATTGGGGGAACTGTGAACCCTCGGCCTTAATGAATTCAGTTTGTATGTAATAGTTAGGATTTAACCAGAAACCATATCCTTTTTATCTACTTTCTTCGACTACTTCCGGCTATAATTTTAGACTCAACCTTACAAGCAATTTTTAACCAAAATAAAATGAAATGAATCAAACAAATATATATATATATATATATATATATCTATCAAATAATAGAAATAATTAAATAAAAATAATGAAAAATTCAGGCTTTATTATAATAGTTGTTGAAAAATAAAATAATAGGTAAGGAACCAATAGAAATAGGTAATGAGTAATAATATGTCAAATTATGGGAAGGACGCGAGAAATATAATTCGCACATGTAAAGGAGCAATAAATAGTGACAAGTAAAATTCATAATAAAAATTAAGCATTTAATCAAGTAAACAATAGCAACTAAAACTTGAACTGAATGGTTATAAATTATATTGGAAATCTATGATTAAAATAACTTTATAAAAAATAATAAAAAATCTCATAATTTTATAAGTACAAGTAAAATCAATATACTGATCATTGCATTCCCATTTCAAATCATAAGAGAGAATAGTAATAAGTTAATTTTTTATAATTAATAAGTTAAATATGATGAAAGGTAGATGACTATATAAATTCTTGTAACTAATGAACTAGAAAAAAACACACAAACAAGAGTATGTCTCTTGAAAAATGACCGTTCTATAAGTCATAGAAAAATCAAGATTTAAAGTGAAAATTAGAATAAATGAAGATAAAATTTTAGGATTGTATGAATCGAGTTATAAACTTTATAACTGATGAATATGTTTCCACCGATAGAAGTCTCCCTTCGTGATCCTTTGAATCGCGTCCGACCTGCAAGACAATGCC
>JAULKK010284532.1:0-13961 GCA_032355705.1 Rubia peregrina
AATGTGTCAAAATATATGTTTCGGGTTTGGTCGGGTTTAAACGGGTTTGGATTGAAATGGGTTTGGGTTTGTAGTCCGGTCGGGTGGGGTCAGGTAGGATTGAAACGGGTTTAGGTTGAAACGGGTCTAAGTCTGTTAGTCGGGTCGGGTCGGGTAGGATTGAAACAGGTTCGGATTGAAACGGATCTAAGTCTGTTTGTTGGGTAGGGTTGAAAAGTGTCAAAGTCTGTTTGTCGGGTCGGGTCAAAACATATTTGGGTTGAAAAGTGTCAAAGTCTGTGTGTCGAGTCGGATCGGGTAAAGGTTAAGTCAGGTTCTTACGGGTCTATAATGCCGCTCGGGTCGGGTCGGGTTGGGTTACACTACTTGAAACCAGGTACATAGGCACCCCGTATGTTAGTGTTGGGCAAGGACGGAGCTAGAAATTTTTATTTGGTGGGTCACAATTAAATTTGGTGTCTCCATCTCTGAAGATAGTGTAAGAATTTTGATAAATTTTAGAATTTGTGATTTCGGGTTAGAATTATCAGGTCAGAATCGAGTTTCAGGTTGAGTTTGGGTGAAACCGGGTTTTGGTTTGGGCCCAAATTATCAGGTCAGAATCGGGTTCGGTTTGAGTTTGGATCGAGTCGGGTTCAGGTTCGGGTAAATATTTTGCGGGTCAACATCAGGTTTGGATTGAATTCAGTCGAGTCGGTTTGAGTCAGATCAAAAATTCGGATTAAAAATTGACAGTTCTAGTTGCGGTTAGTGTTAAGTAATGCGCGTCCCATTCTGGTTCGACTTGCAAACCCATTGGAGGATCCAACTCGATTGGTTCAGAAACTTTAAGTCAACCCAACTCAACCGGATCGAAATGAGGATCCGAATTTCATTTCTTACACCGAATCCACCAGTATTTTCTTTAATTAACTCTATTTATTAGATGTAATGTTTTTCTTTTTCACCAAATCTTGTTTTATACTGTATAAATGTTATCATTGTGTAATTAATACTAACTGATGAAAGAATTTAGTGTTTGTTTTCCATTCATTGCAACGAGATTCGAAATATAAATAATTACTACATGTCTCTAAAATTTACAAAAACGAGGTTTGACATGATTGATCTATTTGTTAGGCGATCAAACAAAAGCCTCTTTTTAAATTTATTTTTTTGGTGCTTTGATTAGGACGAAAGAACTATGTGATGGTACGACGGATAAAAATTTGGGCCCGACATGCGGAAGAGCACTAGGGCTCACTTACGTCCCTTCCACGGGCAATTTCTACGCTGTTGGTGCTTATGGCGATTTATATGTGATCGGACCTAACGGTGGACTGGCTAGCCGGCTTGCTACCGCCTCTACCTTCCTCAACGGTGTTGATTACGATCAACTCAGGAACGTGCTCTACTTCACATCTCCAAGTTTAACATACACTTACAGGTTCGCTCTCAATCCATCTTGAGTGAAATGAACTAGTTTTATAATTTCTATATCCGTCACCGATGAAAAAAATAACTAGATCAAGAACGGTTCATTATATTCTGTTGCCTTGATCAAAATATATGAAGTACGAGAGATTGTTAGGTTGAGGCAATTAAGAGATATAATTATAATTTCTAGAGTAGAGTTTACGTAAAATAATGATCATTCTTAAATGATAGTGTATGGATCATGATTGGTTGAATTTATGAGAAGTGTGGATGCAATAACTGCATCTAATAATTTTTCATGAAGTACACACCAATCCCTAGCTATTACTCCCTCGGTTCAAAAGACAAGGGCACATTTTTTTTAACTTTTTTTCTCAAGGCATGTCTGAGCATTAATAACTTTTGCTACGTATGTTAATATCATGTAAAATTTTAATACTTGGAAAGTACATGCTACGAAGAATCCAACGATATCTCACATGAAATTTATGGTTAAACATGACATGAGAAAGTTGACTAAAAAGTGTGACAAACATAGCTGAACGGAGGGAGTACTAACAAACTCATGTTCTGTTGCCCTAGGAATGTCATAGACGGGGTACCCTTCCCGCCAGAAGATTCAACGGGAAGGTTATTCGAGTATAACATCGGTACCGGAGATGTGACGGTGCTAGCGGAAAATCTACCGGGCGCCGGTGGACCCGCCGTTTGTCCAGACGAAACCTGCATATTGTTCTCCTCCCGTAACACTAACCAAGTTCTCAAATATCACCTCGTCGGACGGAAGGCCGGGATGACGGAATCTCTACTGAAGCTACCCGGATACCCTATCAAAATCAAGAGAGCCCCGACTCCCGGGCTGCTTTGGGTGGCAGTGAACGTCGTCGTTTCAGACGAGCCTCGTGTGATCCAGCCGTATGGGTACGAGTTCAGTCAAACTGGTGTAGTCACCATCATCAAGAATTTCACGAAAGAGTATCCTAACACGCAAGTGAATGTTGTGCAAGAGTACTACGACCTCAAAGTGGCAAAATTGTATGTTGGCTCGCGAACGGCTGATTATGTTGAGACCTATCAAATATTACCCTAAATTAAGACCCAAGCCGTTACAATGAATGTGCGGTTTTTCTAATATTGTATGCCCAAGGCACACTTCGACTCAATAAATCAATCATCATATATCTAATTTGTTTACTGAATTTTGAGCTGTAAAGCGTGTTTGGTAGATTTGTGTTTATAAGTAAGATTAGTTTATTCTAAAAAGTAACGGGAGATCAGTTTCCACTTTTTTTTCCTTCAAAAAATAGGGTTTGCTTCTTTAAATAAATATTTTTAAATCAATTTTTCAAATGCTAAAAATGATGATTTGGTTATAAGTAAAACACTTATAAACCCTACCAAACACAACTTATAAGTGTTCTCGTATGTTATTCTCTCAACCAACATGCTCATTGAAAACACGTCTCTAAAATGAAAGTTCTTTCAGCTACGAATATAATAGGACTTTTGGGAGGCAAACTAGATTTTTTTTTTATGTTAGTGGATATTGTAAATTGAGGCGGGGTCAAATCACACATCGATATGTGTTCAGTTTCAATCATTTTCCCATAAAAATAACTAGGGTTAAATGCTTTTCTAACACTACCTTTATGATGAAAGTGTCAATATAACCCTGTAAAATAAAAAAAAAGTGTCAAACTAACTCCTATCTTTATGAAGTATGTGCGAATATAACTTTCCAGTCACATTTTAGTTTTGACTAACTTATTTAGTCGTTGACCAGACTAGAAAAGATGAATTTACCCTCGGACATTTCAAATTTTTTCTTCAATTTAACCCTTCTATTGACGCCAGCCACCGGCCACCACCCCCACCATCACCCCACCACCACCACCCCAAACGCTACCCCGCTGATGCTAAACCTTCACCCATCTACCACCCCACCCAAAATTGCCACCCGCTACTCGCCACAGCCGCTAGCCACCACACCTTCCACTCGCTCCAGCTTGCCACCGCTCGCTCACCACCACACCAGCCACTAGCAGCTCTATTGGCGAATTGAAATCAAAATTGCGAATCACGATTCCAGAATCGAAGAGGAAAGGAGCTTGATTTCTTTGGTCCTTCACTTCGTCGGCGCTGACAATTGCTAGCACAAGCACGACAGCTTTCTCGACCACCTAGTCGACATATACCGCATCCTCAACCACTGGAACTCACCGGAATACATCTTCCTTTGCAGCCTCTTCCATTCTTCCTACTCCAACTCCTACTTCAACCTCGCCATCTTCAACCCTCCACCGCCCGCCACCATGCCGACAACGCGGCAGAGATGCTAGTACTCCTCTTCTGCATCGTCCTCTGCCAGAGGTTGATCCACGATCTCCTGTTCTATTACTCCGACATAAAGCTCGCAGAGGACCTCTATCCCTCCGAAGTCTCCCTATCAAACTCTAATGAGAGAGACTTGTTCGACGTGGCAGAGATATGGAGGGAGAAGAGATGGTTTATGTGAAACGATGGAGGTGACGGGCGAGAGGGGTAGCCCGGTGGGCGGTGGTAGAATTTTTGGATACATGACAATGTGTGATTCGACCTACATCTTAACATACAAATTTTCTAACATAAATTTTTAGGGAGGCAAACCTTCCCCATGTGTTTCCAATGGCTACCTTCCACCAGTGAATTCTAACTTCACTACGCTTATGAAGACGATGTTTTTTTAAATGTTACATATAAGCAACCAAATTAAATATTAACATCCAAATCTAGGACCTAACTAAGAGACACCACCATTGAATCTGTAGAAGTTCAGTGGAGCATGAAACTCCATCCATTTGATAACTAGGGACACCCTCCTGAGAACACCCAAACGCTGCACCATCGACCATGGGAAGCCACAACGGGGACCACTGACACGGTTCCATGGCGCTGGGTAATCTCCTCAAGAAATTACTCTAATATTCACAATTCTTGATGGGGGTGTATTTTGAACAATGGACCTCTCAGTTATAGAGAGTGTGATTTACCACTAAACCAATCCCATTACACATTATGAAGATGATGTTTGATTAAAGAAAGTTATATATTAGTCTGAATTTAATAATACCTCAAATATGGATTCTAAATTATTAATTAAAAATGGTAAAATAATTTTTGCATGAATCCTCTCTAGAACGAGAGTTTATAGGACTCCCATCTTACTTCTATTAAGCCCAGTATTGCACAAATGTGCGACTACAACATTAACTAGTTCCCATTCTTTTTCCCGAGGACATCATCAAACTCCACCAGCATCCATCGAGTTTCACTGGACTCGTTCATGACGAACGTAGGGTCGTGACTCGTGAGCAGTTACTTCGCTGGGCCTTCTGCGGGTACGACTGGCTTGTGAAGCCAACGCCAGTTGCGAATGGAGATTCACGGCAAACGTCCTCGTCCCACGGTGGTAAACAGTGGTTTCGGTCCGAACAATGCTCAGATCCTAGCTAGCTCGATTTAGGTTCTCAGACCCAGGGTCTCAGCATCTCGGAGGTGTTTAGATCCAGGGTCTCGACGGTTGAGGGCTTGTCCTTCGGCATCCCGGTGGTGTAATGTTAAACTAGTAAACATGATCTTCCTGTGCCGTGACGATGCTTTAAAGACCCACCGCGAATCACTGCCATCAATCTGCCATGACAGAAAACCTCAGCGTCGTCTCTGCTTCTAGGAGTGTTCAAATCACCCGACTTGACCTGACTCAATTTGAGCCGATCTATTTGAGTTGGGTCGAGTAAATGTTATTTGAGTCAAGTGGGTCAATTTAATTTGGATCGGTTTGGGTATGGATCAGGTCAAATCCTAACTCAAATTGACCCAAATTGACCCATTTTTAATCGGGTCAAATTCTGACAAGGTGTGCTTAATAGCTCTCTTAAAGAAGCTTTAATATGACTCCCCTAAATAACTTCTTAAAGCATGTATTGAACTCATCCTTAATTCCCTTTAAACCATCCTTAATTAAGAAGCATCTTAATAGACATTGATTAAGTGGTTCATAACAACATGAAGTTAACTATTTTTGTACACCCTATTTAATCATATTAGAGGGATTGGCAATGCTAGAGTAAGTCCAACATGTTCTAAAGAGAACATGAAAACTCATATTATATATATACATATATATTGAACTCCAACTGATTCTCTATTTTGTGTAACTTTGTGTTTAATAAAATAATAATAATCTTCTTTTAATAACCCAATGATAAATACTTTAACCACTACAAAATGAGAAAGTCTCATGTTAGACCTACTAACAGTTAGACCAATCATGAAAAACCTTGTTTCAATAACTTTTATGGTCAAATTATAATATTTATATACATTGCGATACATTTTAAAAGCTTTTAAAATTTATAGGAATCTCATTGCAATAAATAAAAATGAACACTAAATCATCTCATTAGTTACGTCAATTATAAAATGACCATGTCTAAGGAATAATTGTCTAAACCTAGACTTTGTGCTACAACATACAATACAAATAAATAATTATATTTATTGTAAAGAAATTTAAATAGCAACTATTTTTAAAAATTGATGAATATATACTTATTTAAAGAAATTTTTTAAGTAACAACCAGTTTTTAATGAATGTTGTCAGTCAACATCTGTTCCTACGCATGAAAGCTAGAAGATTAGTATTTACATAAATAAGGAAATCAAGTTTAAATCAATATCATTAAATTTCTAATTCTCCAAATATTTCATTCTCTCTACCAATATAAAATGGAATATTCTCTTTCGTCCAATTCTCCTTTTTTTAGAGATCCATATGCAGCATCTGTTTTCAACTGATCAAAAACACCCAATATATCTAAAATCTCCGTTTTACATCATCTGCTGGACTCGGATTGTTGACTAGATCATGATAATTGGAGTTATTTTCTATCTAGTCAACGACTCAACAATCTGACTTATACTAAGAACATTAAATATTAAAAGTAATTATTCTGCATGCCTATAAATACAGCATGTAATTTGTCTTCTAAATCCACCATCCTTTCATACATAACACTTTGCAGTGCAGAAAAAAACTATGTTTTTCTTCTTTGGCATTCTGTGCTTTCTTCTGCAGCTGTTTTCAAATATCCATGCTCTTCTCATCCCTACAATTGGTCCTATTGCCCCTGATGTATATCCTCTCTATTTCCAGTTGAATCTTTCTTCTTCGAGAACCTTCGGTCCCGAATCAGTTCTTCTGGATAAATATAAAAATGGCCCATATGCAGGAGTTGCGGATGGCAGAATTCTCAAATACAACGGCACAGATTTCGTGGATTTTGCGTACCTTTCTCCGAACAGGTGAACTTTCAGACTCCCCCTGTTTAACCATGTGTGGAGAGAACTGAGTGAAAAGAGTAAAAGGTTTGACGAGGGTTGAGAATGATTCTTTTTTTTTTAAACATAAAAGGACATGTGAAAAACCATAAAAAATTATGCGAAGATGAAAAGTGTGTCAAGAAAAGAGGAGTAATATATTTGTGAGCTTAATATTTTTAGTTAATGACCCAAATAGCTCTCTGTTGATTCTCTTTACTTTTACGAGAGTTTGGAGGGTTGTCATCCTTTTTAAAATTAAATTCAAGTTGGCAAGAATGTCTTTACAACGATCAGGGTGTTCAACCGGTTGGTTAGGCGGTTAATCAATTTCATTTACTATTAATTTAATTAATTTTTTTAGAAAGAACCGAATAACTGATCAATAATGTTATCGGTTTTACTGGTTCGATTAGTATCGTTTCGGATGATGTGTAGGTTATTATCGGTTACATATATATTTATATATATGTATATATCTCTCATTTAAAATAAAAAATATTAATTGATACTAATATTGATTAGTAGTTAGAGTCGCAAAACTTAGAATAAAGGATACGAGATTTAGGAATTGGATAATTGTGTTGCATAGAAGTTGAATAATTTTTTAAATTAATATTAAAATTGAACCATGAATTTCCGTTGATAATTATTAGTGCTGAGCACAATTTTTAGCTACATCGATTTTTTGCATAATTTTTTGCTTTAGACATAATTATTATTTAAGGACATATGAGTTACCAATATAGAGTTTAAAGAATAATTTAATTTGGGTTAGAAACTTAAATTTTTGTTAGTGGGTTTGGGATCAAGCCCAAAATTTAATGAATTAATTTTTGGAGCTGAAATTAAATAATGAATTAATGTGCTATAAAAACTCTTACTATTTATCTGGTTAGACCGAATACTAAATAATAAAACTGATAGTGAAAACGATTAACCGACATAACCGGATAACCATAATTGACATTAACCGATTAACTGGAATTAAATTCTAGTTTAATTTTGACCCGATTATCAATTTTTCAATTTTCTTGAACAACCCTAATGAACCATGATTACGAAAGAGACCTATTGCTAAGAAAATTATATCACGATTTCCACAGAGTGTTTAGTATTGCACGGTCCGTTCTGGTTCGATGAAACTTTATTGATCTTATTGTTGACAGATCCAGCATGAAACTTTCTCATTATTTCAATCAATCTTTTTGTGTGTAAACTAGGACGAAAGAAGTATGCGATGGTACAGCGGACAAAATCTTGGGACCAACATGCGGAAGAGCACTAGGGCTCATTTATGACCCTTCCACCGGCAATTTCTACTCTGTAAATGCTTTTGGCGGTTTATACATGATCGGACCAAATGGTGGACTAGCTACGCCACTTACTACCGTAGCAAGTGGCGTAGCCTCCACCTTCCTCAATGGTATTGATTACGATCATTACCGGAACGTGATTTACTTTACATCTCCAAGTAAGATAGTCACTTACAGGTTGGCTCTCATTCCATCTCGAGCAAAATGAACCTCGTTTTTATAATTCCTGGATCCGTCACCAACCAAAGACAACTTGATCAAGTAGACTTCACTATATAATAAGAATTATTTCTTAATAATAGTATATGTATAAGTTATGCCTGGTTGGATGTATGGAAATTGTGAATGGAGCGGTTGTATCCAATATATTTTTTCATGAAGTACACACTATACGCCTTAGTACTAACAAATTTTTACGTTGTTTAGGGATGTTATGGGCGGGAAAGCCCCTGCCCCGCCGGGAGATTCGACGGGAAGGTTATTCGAGTACAACATCAGTTCTGGAGAAGTGACGGTGTTATTGGAAAATTTCCCCGGAGCCGGTGGACCTGCCGTTTGTCCAGACGGAGCCTGCATACTGATCCCCTCCCGTAACACGAACCAAATTTTCAAATATTTTCTCGATGGACCAAAGGCCGGAAAGACGGAATCTCTACTGAAGTTGCCCGGATACCCGGTCAAAATAGAGAGAGCACCGACACCGGGGCTACTTTGGGTGGCAGTAAACGTCGTCGTTTCAGGTGTAACCCAGCCATTTGGGTACAAATTCAGTCAATCTGGTGCAGTTACCTTGATCAAGAATTTTACAAAAGAGTATCCCAACACACAAGTGAATGCTGTGCAAGAATACGACGATCCCTCAGGGGGGAAATTGCTGCTTGGCTCACGATTTGCTAATTATGTTGGGATTTATGAAACATCTCCCTAAATTTGGACACTAGCAGTTACTATGAATAGATCTTTGGTCGGCGCAATGCAATAATTTTAATTTTAATGAAAATTATGAACTCTACGCCTCTGGCATCAATATAACTTTCATTATAAACTTTTTAAAGCTAAAAGGTTGTCACTTTTATCCTAAAATTTCACCAAGATATTATTACATTTGATGTTATGTGTATTAATTAAAAGTATTAATTATAACTTTCAATAATGTATAAAAAATAATAACAATTAAACTTATGTGTCTTATATTCGAAAAGTAAAAATGAGATTTAATAAATATATATAAAAAAGACAAACACGGCATAGTATTAAAAAATGTCAACACTCCAAATGAACACTCCAAAAAATATATTTCTTAGTCTAAAATAGTATTTAAATTTCTATTTGATGAATTTCAATTTTTTACTGAAAAAATATATATCATATTTTAAGTACAGTAGATTACTCCATCCGTCGATCCCATAGAAATTGACACAATTACTTTTGGATCAGTATTTTATGCAAAATGAGATGGAAGTGTTGATGAGAAATAAAGGAATAATATTTTGGTAACAGAAGAGTTGACTAGTAGATTTAATCAACCTCTTGAGTAAAAAATATCGTAAATATATGAGCTTATTTTTTGCCATTTTAGGTAAGAATTGAATTGTGTCAATTTCTTTGGAACGGACGAAAATAGAAATTGTGCCAATTTCTATGAGACGAAGTTAGTATTTAATTAAAGATTCTCTCTCATTACTTTTTAAAGATTTTGGTCCAAAAGTTTATTGCCTTTTGATTTGGCATTTGTTGCCTTTTAAATTCATTGATCACTCACACAAATTCCCCCATGTTTAATTAGAAGCAAAGTAGACTAAATTCTTTTGATTTTTGCCTCCTTTAATTACCATTGATGATTTTCTTAAAGATCCATTAAAATGGTTGGAATACTCAAAATAAAAATTATTTATGTCGATTAATTTTAGTACTGCATAAAATTTTAAACTACATCTTAGTACTGCATACATTTTTTACTACATGCATTTTTATTTTTGATAAGTGGGATGACGTTATTTTAATTTTTGAAAATAAAAAACCCAAAATCAAAAGCCACTGCAAGCTCGCCT
Source organism: Rubia peregrina (assembly GCA_032355705.1). Taxonomy (NCBI): domain Eukaryota; kingdom Viridiplantae; phylum Streptophyta; class Magnoliopsida; order Gentianales; family Rubiaceae; genus Rubia; species Rubia peregrina. Next base: position 10,142 of record JAULKK010284532.1, read on the forward strand.
TCTTTTTCCGTTTTTAAAACCTCGAATTATTGAGATTAGAAGGAATAAATGAATTATTACCAAACCTTCTTAAAACCCAAATTACCCCTCTCATTTCAAACTACAATTTAACTGTTCATTTAGTCAAAATTTTCTAAATTTGACCCTGAAATTGAAATGGAATATAACTATAAATATTATTGTGTGATACACTTTAAGATTTGTTATAACATATATTTTCACAATATTACATTTTTACACGTTTAATCCTTAATGAAAGATATTAAGGATCAAACATTTTTCAAGTCAATAGATGAAAGTTAAAGTGTGCAGTTTGAAATGCGACAGAGAGTATTAAAACAGAAGGATTACCTTTCTTGTCTAAACCCTCTGTTCTTCTGCCTTTTAGTCCGCTTTTGGTGCACGGACAGAGGTAAGATGTATATAATATGTATTCATATATTTATGTCATGAGTATCACTAGTGGTGGATGATTAAATGGATGAGTATCACTTTAGAATCCGTCTTCTCGGACTCCGCCTTTGTTTAGGGAAAAAATAGCACTACTAAAACCGCCTTCGTTTAGGGTCTGAAATAGCACTACCAAATATTAAACTTGTCGTAACACTTTCCTTGTAACGCTTATTAAAGATGTTTCAATAATTTATAAAGTGTTACATAAAATTTTAAAAGTGTTACCTAAAATCTAAAAAGTGTTGCGTTAAATTTAATGTAACATAACCTAAGGTAATACTTGCAAAAGTTTTACTTTAGGTGCTAATAATACTAAGTTTAATTTTAATTTAGTTTTAACTCACTATTCTTACTAATTTAACTAAGTTTAATCAGAAAATCAGATCCGGTGAACATGAACTAATACTCCCTCCGTCCCAGCTTAAGGTGCACAATTTTTTTTCTTCACGGTTTTCAAGCAACATGTTTGACTCTTAATATGTTTAACTACGTATATTATAGGCAAATAAAAAGTCGATATTCAGAAACTATTTACTACGAAGAATCCAACAATACCAAATACGATAGTATTATTGTTTATATATCTATTCAAATACGTGGCCAAAGTTTGAGAGTGTTGACGGCCAAATAGTAAGTGCGCATGTTAAGTTGGTACAGATGGAGTAGATTAATACTATGTAGGTAATTCCATCAAGGATCTGAAGCCTGACCATATCTCACAATTTAAAGGCTCTAATTTTGTTTTGTTTTTCTAAACCCAGTTACGATGCTGACCAGAAAATGTAAAATTGATCTGACCAGCTCATATTTTCCATTTGTTAATCAGTAATAATCAAATAAAAATATTTCCATTCGTATTTCAAATATTTCTACTGCCATTTTCGTCACGTATTGGACGAATAATTTTTTGAATAAAAATATAGTATCCGGGGATAAAGGCTCTGTTTGGTAGAGCTGTGCTTATAAGCAAAGTTGGCTTATTTTGACAGCAGGGGAGACCAACTTCTGCTTTTTTCCCCAAAAAATAGCTTCTGCTTTAAAAAAAACTGTTTTTTTACCCTTTACCAAACACCAAACGTGCTTTGCTTATAAGCACAACAGCTAAAAGCTCTGCCAAACAGAGCCAAAGTGCAATACAGTATGTATTGCCATAGTTTATCAACTAATCTAAAAATCAGAATAAATATTAACCCATCATCCCTGATAACTTTTCATTAATTTCAATTATGTCAGGTTCTTTAAAACTTAACTACACTATATTTCAATTTAATTAGTTCATTTTATTTAAATTTATCTCAATTTATAGTTCATTTTGTTTAAATTTATTTCATTTAGCTCAATTATTAACGTATCTAAAGTTAACTATAAGTATATTTATTGAGTTTAATATATTAAAATTTTAATTAGTTCAATTTAACTTAATTTATTTTTAATTTATTTAATTTCTGTAAATTAAATTATATTAAATATATTAAAATAATTTAATTTATTTAAATTCAAATCAAGAAAAGGAACCACATCAATAACTTCAATCATTTCCCAAATTAGGTGACTAATACTTCCGTCCTAACCACATCAGCAAACTTTCTTCTTTTGTATGTACTAGACAAATCTATACAATTTCCTTTCAAAGAAATATTCAACATGTAACAAGATATGATTACCTCTAGAAAGTTAAATTTTTACACAATTTATCATCTCAAGCACTCAAAAACCTTCAAAACCTAACCCCCATCCTTATCTGCGGCACTCGCCACCATTCCCTCATCAGAACCCTAACTCCCCTAATAATCAATCAATTCCCTCACCGTCACCACCATTAATTTTGCGGAGTCCTAACTTACCCACATTTAAGACTGGAGAGAGGTGGAGATAGAGAGGCGAGGCGACGAAGGGAAGTGAGGAGTCGGAGAGAAGCGAGGTGGCAGAGAGATCAGTAAAGGCAGAGGCGGAGGTGAGGAAGCAGAGAAAGGCGGAGGCGATTGAAGGTTGAAGACAGGGGAAGACAAATATGGGAGGAAGAAGAAGACAAGAGCTGAAGGTTGAAGGCAGGGGATTTTTAGTCTTTTCCCATCCCTAAAATTGAAAGAGAAATTTTCTCTCTCTGCAAGTTTCTCTGGAACAGAGGGAGTTATTAGGGTATAAGGTTAGATTAGAATTTTTCATATAAATGTTATTCATATATAAAGTGTACCAATGCTACTGATTGGGAAAAATTGGTATTAGAGCCCATGGGCATGTGACCTCTTTATATTCATGTTTGCACGATGATTAATGTCACTGAACGTGAGGGGACATGTTAGTATCCCACATTGATGGTTGATAGAGTTACGATTCAATATATAAGATCATGGGTCACCCTCCAATTGGTAGCCCTGCCACTCTTTATATATGAATAATATTTGTATGGATAAGTCTATTCTAACCTTATACCCTAATAGGAGTATTTTTTTTCCACTTTAGTCACTGAAATTAACAAAGAAATCGAAACTTAAATTTAATATATATTTTCGAATAATAAAAAATACACACCTATTAAACATAAAATCAAGACTCGCAATGTAAGTGTTTAACAAACAATGTTTAATATGTGAAGCTGTGTAATGTGTGAATTGAATTGAATTAATTTAAACTAAAAATAAGTGTGTTAAAAATAGTAATAATATGACAAAATAAAGAAAAAATGTGCAAAAGTATATTTTCACTAAATTAAGCTGATCAAACTGAACTAATTTAAACTGAAATGAATTTTACTGAACTGAAATATAGATAAATTTCATCAATTAATTTTTTGTTGAACTAAAGTAAGATGAATTGAACTGAATTAAATTAATTTAAACTGAACTATATCGTACTGAACTGAGTTTAATTGGATTGAATTGCATTTCATTTTAGTTTCGGAGAACATGGAGTAATCGTGCGATCGGCCAAATGCAGCCATCAAGTCAGCTAACTCCATTGAATTAAAGGAATAGACTCTTTTATTAAACATAACTACATTTTAGTTGAAAATGAGTTTAGAAGGTAGAAAGTAGCTTGATTGGACGAAATCAAAAGAATATTTCAAAAAATAAAAAGTGTGTTAGAGCATGTACAATGAGAGTGTGACGTGAATTTAAAATGTGAACCAAATTGACACAATTTCTCCCCACAGTGGGAGTGTGAGAGTGGTGTGAGCATTTCACACGCGGGCCAGGGGTGGGAGAAATGGATACCATTTCCATTCTGCCTTGGCAGGGAGCATCACGTGGGTAGGGCCACCGTGCTTCCTTTTTTTTTTGGTTTCTTTTTCCCGTTGGCTTCCAGTTTTCGTTTATTTTTGCCTTTTTCATTTACCAAATAAATTCTGATTTTTAATAAATGAAAT
>JAULKK010284551.1:0-13959 GCA_032355705.1 Rubia peregrina
AATCCTTATTACAAATGAGAATATCAATAAAGTCTCTCTTAACTCTAGTAATAGAATTTCAAGGTAAAATAGAGTATCCAAAGCACAAAAGCGTGCCAAAATGAGTATATAAGATCCCCAAAATAATGATACAATATGGACACATCACAATTTCAAAAATTCCCAATTCTTCAAAGAGGGGTTTCGACCAAGGTACATAATCAGAGATTATCAGGGGGTTTAGATGAATTAAGGCCTGTGGACTGTGCGGAACTCCTCCTAGAGCCAATCCCAGCAATCCCTTACACTAAAAATGGAATAACCTTCGAGTTTTTTGGAGAAAAAAACTCGAAGATGGCCGAACTGGGTTTCTTCAAATTTGGACAAACTCTGGTGGTTTCTGGAGCTGATTTCCACTGGGATTTGTTTGGAATTGGAAGGGGAGTGTTTTTGGACAAATTTGGTTGAATTTGGTTGATAATTTATGGAGGTATGAGGATATTAGGTTTAGGAAGGTGTGAGGGTCGCGGTTGTTGTTTTGGGAAGAAAGAGCAACGCTGGTTTTATAGGACCCTTGTGTAAGCTGATTAGTCATTTTGAGCGGCACAGACGACATTCATATGGCACAGCTCATGCTGCTTGAATGCCTCATGTCAGGCATGCAGCACGAGGCTTGGCACGGCCCGTGCCAAGGCCATCTCCTTCAAAAAAATCACAAAATTTCCTCACCCTAAAATACGCAAACCAAGCTTAATAATGTTCTAGCTTAAAATCCAATGATTATAAATCCCTAAAATAGCACCAATTTGACAAACGCTTTTCAAAAATCACATGAAAAATTTCACAACCTACTAAAACATAACAAAAGCATAATTTCTTTATTGTCATCCTCACGACTTAGTTTTCATGCATATTCAATACAAGGAAGAATTCACCAGTAGGTCTCTGGAATCACCATCTGCGACTCCACCCAACACAACATCTCTATGGACAAGTTTCCACATCACACGCGGCTTATCTCTTACCTTAGGTGACACATACTAAAATGTACATCATTCATGTGTTGATACATTCTTGTTGATTTTTAGCAAAGGAAGGGGTTTAGGAGGTTTAAACTCCCTAGCCCGCTTCCTTACTCGTTATATGCTAGTGCTTACATTTGGAAGACAAGCATTCTTAATAACATAAAGAACACAAAATCATACGTATCAACATTCGTATCATCAAAATTATCATTCAAAGAAGAAAGAACATGTAAGGTTTCGATACTAGGTAGCACACCATCACAGTCACAATTACCAACCTTGGCTAATGTTGATGACTCCTTAGCCTTTTCCTCAGGTTTAGGAGGTGGTCTAGGAAGTTTTAATTCATTGCCACTCTCCATCAACCGCTGCATATTAGTGTCCACAGAAAAGCAATCCACAATAGAAAGATTATCACTAAAACCATGCATGGCGTAAGTGTTATCAACATCATCATCAAAATCAAAGTTCAACACATGGTATCCCTTATCATTCATATCAAGACTCTCATCATCATCAATCATGCAAAACTCATCAGATTGATCAAATCTATCACATTATCTTATGTCATTGCATGTAAAAGAAGAAGCAGAAGACTCATGCTTAGATTTATAAATGTCAAAAATGACTCTATCAATGTCATCTTCTAGGGTTAATGTTCCCAAGTGGACATCTATTTTAGTCCTTGATGTTTTCAAAAATAGTCACCCCAATAAAATTGTAGGTACACATCTGTCGTGCATCACATTAAGGACATAAAAGTCCGCTGGAAACACATGATTACCCACTTCAACCATAACACCCCTAACTATCCCCCTAGGGCTTGCTTGGAAATGATATGCTAGGTTGACTATCACCCCCTAGTGTCCATAAGTTCACCGATGTCAAGAGTCTCAAATAAGCTATAAGGGATAACATTGATGAAAAATCCTAAGTCAATCAAAGCATTTTTAATCAACTTACCACCTAGAGAAATAGGGATTGAAAACATGTCAGGGTCCATCACACTTTTTAGGAATATTTCTATGGGCTGAAGTGGCGACCCCTCATATTTTCAATTGTCCTACTTTTCTAATAGGTTTAGTCATTCTCCTAGTGCAAGCATTTAAAATTTTTGGCATACAATGGAATTTTTTTTCAATTGCATCTAGAAGTGGAATATTAACCTCGACCTTATTGAATATTTGGCAAATTTGACCTTCGCTGGATGTCACCTTCAGCCTTCCCCTCAAAGCACTCGGGAATGGTGGCTGAGGTTTAACCTTCGCTTCGGTGGTAGGGAGCTCTTGTGTGGGCTCCTTCTCAATTATTACCTCTTCTTCAAAAGTGGCCTTGTTGTTTTCCACAAACTTGTCGTCTTCTTGCACAACCTCCTTCTCGACTTCTCGCACCTCCTACCGCTTCTCAATTTTAGTGCACTCACATTGTGTAGATTCACCTCGGGTTGGGACGGTAGCTTGCCAGAGTCTTTTACCTCGAGCTGGCTCCTCAAAGTAGCAAGTTGGACAACTTGCACTTCAAGGTTTTTTATGCTAGAGAAATATCTTGTGCCTACCTCTTCAATTTCCCTTCTCGTTTACTCTTCAATTTCCCTTCTCGTTTACTCCGTAAACTTGTCACTTTTCTTTTCAAACTGTGAAATTAACTGAAGAATCTCCTTCCAATCCAACTAATAAATTTGAGCGATGGTGTTAAAATGCCATTCTCTTCCAGGGTAGAGCGGAGGTGGACCTCCTCCCTGATTGTACCCTTGGTTGTCATTGCGCCATTTAAATATTTTGGTGGTCGCGATATCGAGAATTGAACGAGTTTGCATAAGGGTCATAAAGATCTTCACCTTGGTTCCCTCGGAAGCCTTGTTGCTTCCCTCTAGAAAACTGTCTATTCCCACCATTGAAATCCAAAACCTTCACCTCCTCAAAGTTATCCACAACTTGTGGACATGTGTCGGTTGGGTGGTCAAAACTGCAAATCTTGCACACTCACTTGTTGCATCTTCCCCTTCATGAATTCATTCATCATTGAAATAAGAGCTTGGACTTGCTTTTCAAGCTTGGGATAATGAGCGGGTACTTCCAAAGTCTTCACTCGTGACCGGGTTACAAATTGCAGTGTACCATTTGCCATTTCCACGAATAAGGCCATAGAATCTTTGGGGATTTTGTTCGCTATCTAACCATTGCATGTAGCGCTCACCATTTTCATGTCCTCATCACACAAGCCCTCAAATAAGTAGTACTCGAGATCTCCTTGTTTGAAAGGATGACATGGAAAGCTTGCCAATAGACGCTTGAATTTCTCCCAATACTCATACAAAGACTCGTTCGGAAGTTGCAAAAATATTGGACAACTGCTTCTTCAATCCCGTAGACTTTGAAGCTGGGAAATACTTCTCGAGAAATCTAAGCTCCATATTCATCCATGAGGTGATGCAGCCTAGCTGAAGGTAATAAAGCAAATCCTTAGCATCGTCTCTCAACGAGAAAGGAAAAGACCTCAAATTTTAGTCTTCCTTCAACACCCCAGCGGTTTCATGTTGGTGCAAACCAAATTAAACTCCTAGAGGTGTTTGTTGGGATCCTCCCAGGCCAACTTATGAAAAGTGGGCTAGCACTGCATCATGCCACTCTTAAGCTCACAATAACATTGGTCGGTAAGGGCGGGAAAACGATGCAAAGAGATTGATTCTTCAAATTTGGAGCCATAACCTCCCTAAGCATTCTGTTGTCTTTCGACATAAAAACTCCCTCTTCCTCTACAAAAAATAGTTGGTCCCTGGGGAACCTCTCCTCTAGTCATTTTCCTCTTTCGACCACCAGTGTTTTCTGGTAGATAGTGTAGAGCTTCTAAATTCATGGTACGAGTATGTAACATAAAAGGGAAGCAAGACACTACCAGTCCAACAGAGAACACTAGCAAACCAGATTAGGAGTAACATGAATAACTATCGAAAATCTCAACACAATAACTAACAAAAGCTATGAACACTAACTACTACTACTAACTAGTCATGTAAGCTAACAGTCAAAATTAAACTAGCATCCCCGATAACAGCGCCAAAATTTGATCCACACTCCGCGGGGTTGTTAACAAATGAACCTTTTTGGGAGAGTTTAAATGAACCCACGGAGCGCTTCACAAAGATAGAATTTGTAAGTTCCTCATGTGCTCAATACCAACTACTCAAGAGTAGCTAGTGGCAAGTCTGGGGTCGTTCACAGAGATGCTATAATTTAAAATTTAACTGAACATAACTCACAATCGGTCATCACTCTGATTATGTGTCAGGAATAGCTATTGCTATAAATATAGGTTTCATGGGGGTGTTTGTCTAAAAACTACTAATCATGTGAAAGAAGAGATCAAACTATATAAACAAGCTTTAGGAATATTTGTGCAATATGATCGGTAAATTACTTTGATCCTAGTTCTATCGCATATAAGACATATAAACCTATCTCATGTTTATGTCACATAGTGTGGTTGATAGTCAGAACTTCCCAATGTCTGTCACACAAAGATACCTAAGCCTATTTGATCATATTAACGCTGCCTCTATAATTAGGGAAAGTGCATCAGCAATTAGGGATCCAAACATTGCTCCTCTTTCCCCGTAAAACTCACTCGCAATGCTAACTCGTCCCTGCATAAAGGATCAAGTGTAAGAAGTCATCTTGTGGGCATTGCGCTCATTAGATATGAGAGTATAGAAATACATCCCGGGAACTCCACTATGGATGCTTCTCCCTAGGCCTACAAAGGCAAAGTAATCAACGTCTCATGATGACTCTAGGGTTGAAATGATGATGGTCGCTACACAAAAACCCTAGCTACTACACACCATCATGTTTTTTTCTATCAGAGTAAACCGAGGGTGCCTCGCACCCCCATTAAGGGCAATGTCTTCCCTAACATGAACATTATTGCACGATGATCCAACCAAACTAAGCTCAAATTGGTATTCTTGATAATATATTCATGCACTTACCAAACAGGTACTCACGAATCTACAATACGCCTAACTCGACACTCCCAAGGAGCAATCAAGACTAGCATGATAACGTATCACATATGAGCTATGGTACATCATAGACTATATGTAACATGCATTATACAAGAATGTAAAACTCAAATCAAACATGAATATTCATAAACCTAAAAGATAGAGGCTCTAGAATTTTATAAAATCATTACCTAGTCATAAATACAAATAAAATCCCCAAGTAACTACACTACCCAATTAAATAATTGGATTCAATGTCATATGCATAAACTAGCTCAGAATGGTACTCTTGATCTTATATTCACGCACTTACAAAGCTGGTACTCACGAATCTACAATGCGCCTAACCCGACACTCCCACAGAGCAATCAAGACTAGCACGATAACCTATAATATACTAGATATGGTGCATCATATACTGTATGTAACATTCATCATACAAGAATGTAAAACTCAAATCAAACATGAATATTCATAAACCTAAAAGATAGGAGGATCTAGAATTTTACAAAATCATTACCCAGTCATTAATATAAATAAAATCCCCAAGTAACTACACTACTCCATGGATATTGAACCCAATTCAATAATTGGATTCAATGTCATAGGCATAAACTAGGAAATAATAAAACACAAGAGAAGAGTAAGTATCTTTCTCTCTCTACATACTCTAAGAACTAAGAATAGAAAATTACAAATTATGAAGGCTCTCTAAACCCTAGTAAACTAGTGCTCTTTATATAGTAGGTGGAAAGGGAGACCCTAAAAGCCATGTCGGCACGGGTTGTGCAATAGCGCATAGTCCGTGTCTCAAGGCCCATGCAAAAGCACACGGCCCGCGAACTGGATATGGTTCCAGGACAAACTGATCATACAGCCCGTGGAAATCCTTGCAGGCCACCGATTGGAGGGTGTTCTTGGCAGTTTGAGTGGCGCGACCTATGCAGAACATCGTGGGTCACTCTCTAAAGTCTTCATCCCCGACTTCTGATGGTGTGGCAGCGCCATAGGGTGCGGGCCATGGACTGGAGATCCATATTTTCAAGTTGTGAGCTCACGGGACATGCATAAGAACATGACCCACATTGGAACTTAGCCCCCTCCTGAGCCACCAGGTTGGCACGGGCCGTGCGTGCTAGTCTTGTATTTATTCTAAAATTTGGCCTTTTATCTGGTGCATCACATCTACTACCACGATTAGGTGCATGGCCTTCGGTCTACTACTATTCTCGCAAATTGCCTACACTAAACTACTCTAAAGTTCTTACGAGCGATCTACAAATAAGCTCACAAAATAGAATCTAGATACTCGTGAGGACATAGTATCTATTAGATCTAAATAATCTAAAAAATGAGGGATTTAGACAAGAAAACTAACAATTGCTATCCAAACCCCTTGAAAGGTAAATATACTTAAACCTAGCAATCAACCATACAAAAGCTACTAAAAGATGTGCTAAAAGGAAACACATGCTTCTAGCATCTCAACAAACATATTCCACATCACGATCTTTAATTAGTTTTGTATTCAAATCACATGTACATGAGCCACAAGAACATGCCTAAGCAGGAGCATGAGTACCAAGTTCATCCTAAAATTTCTTAAGAATCTCATAATAAGCTAAGATAAATCATCCACCTTAACGAAAATTAACAAATTCTGACGTAATTGAAGCACTCTTGGTTTGTTTCCAATCGAAAAATGTTGTCGTATATCCTCTCAGAGTTCTGCAACAGATTCAAAGTAGGTAAGTGATAACTGAATAGATGAATCAATGGTCTGCATAATCCCGCCAACGAGCATAGAGTTGACGCCATGCCAATTCTCCAAGTTGGGTGGAAGAAGCAGCAGGTTTTTCAATGGTCCTGTCGATGAAGCCAAACTTTCATTTTGCAATAAAAGTGTTGCACATCGCGATGACCCATTCTCATCATTTTTTTCTCTTGTGAAGGGCAAATTGTTAGACCCGGATGATCGAAAGGATGAAGATAGCAGGGTGAAGAAACATTCGTATGGGTAGGTGTGGATTTTGGTGGTGTTGAAGATGACATGATGATTAACCAAGTAGCCGTGAAAATTAAAGTAGCGGCGACGAATACTTTTTCATCATCTTTTTGTAGAAGGCTATCTGTCAGGGTGGTAGAAGATATTTGAAGGATATTCGCAATGATGGTTGAAGATATTGAAAGCTATTCACAATGATGGTAGTAAATTGAAGACCACAAAATCAAAAGTGTGGTATTAGATGGAATTGAGCCCTAAAAAGCGGATTCAAAGTTCAAGAAGGCCAAGAAAGAAGCAAAGAAATTGTTGTCGGAGAGTTTCATGGAGTTTTGGGAACGATCCTAGAAGAATCATCCCTTAAGAGTAGCACCATTAGATTCACCTTCGAGTACTATAAAATTGACTTCAAGAACTCTCAAATCAGATCAGCGGTTCATCCATAGTGGAGCAAACAAGTCAGCCGGCCAAACCAGCTAAGGCCAGCACGAGGGCACGAAGGCAGCCAAGCACGGCCTGTGCTAGTGCTTAGCACAGATCTTGCCACAAAATAAGGCTCGTTCCACAAGCTCTTGGACTTGATTGAGCATGTGCCTTCTTATGCTAAATTCTTGAAAGTTGCATGCACTAAAAAGAGGAACAAACTACTTAGAAAGTTAGGAAAATTGAAAGTAGGGGGAGTTGCAACCCTAAATCATAGAAATTTTCCCATGAAATGTCCCCGACATGTTTTCAATTCCTATTTCTTTATGTGATAAACTGGTGAAAAATGCTATGATTGATCCAGGAGCCTCTATTAATGTCATCCCTTCTTGCATTTATAAGAACCTAGAAATAGGTGAACCTGGAGAAACCAGAGTAATTGTCCAAATGGTTTATCACTCCCAAGCTAATCCTCAAGGTCTAGTAAATGATGTGATGGTCCGAGTGGGCAACTTGGTGTTTCCATCGAACTTCTATGTCCTTGATGTTGCACACGATGGTGGTGCAACCTCAATTTTATTGGGGAGACCTTTTCTTAAACATCAAGGACTAAGATTGATGTTCATTCGGGAACACTAACCTTTGAGGATGACATGGATAAGGTAGGTTTTGATATTTACAAATCTAAGCATGATTCATCTAATCATATTCAAAGGCATAACCTTATGTGAAGAACATGCTCAACGTGAAAAATCTTGCATGATTGAAAATGTTAAATGCCTAAATGAGATTCTTGAAGATTGGGATGTGTTACCCAACATAGAAACCTTGCATGCTCTATGTTATATGAATGAACTTTGTAATGATACACTTGTTGATGAACATATCTCTTCTAGTGTGATTAAATATGCTCTGCCTCTGATATTTCACACTAACTTGCAGATGAAAAAGAAGTGGGATAAGTAATTAACCACTCCAAAACCCTTTCCTATTCCCAAAATCAACTAGAATGAATATATGATTGAGAAAGATGGACATGTTTGGTATGTTTTGCCAAAGGTGAAAGGTAAGCAAAAGGTAATGTGGAGACCCATCCAAAAGGACATGGTTGTTGATGGTGTCAATGATGGTGATTCATGTGACCCATCAAACCGTTCTTGTTAGTTTTTCAAAATTGCATGAAATAATAAATCGTGAGGGCGACAATAAAAATACAGTGCTTTAAATAACTGATTTTTAAAAAAATGCTTGAAAATTTGAGAGTGTGTTAGTTTTTGGTGGTGTTTTTTAGGAAAATTCAGTTATCTATTTTGTTTGGAACAGTACTACTCTTGGTTTTCAGTGTTTTTGGATGCAGGTATGTCATGAAAAAGTTGGAAGGGAAAAAGGTAAAAGTCCTCGTGACAAGTAGCCTAGCATGGTCTGCGCTGAGCATTGGCACGGGCCGTGCCAGAGCCCATCAGCACGAGGCTGACTGGGCAACATGAGGGAAACAAACAAGCACCAGCACGAGGCTGACACATGCCAAAATGAGGCATACCAACACTGGCATGAGGCTGACACACACCAACATGAGTCATCCATGAGATGGCATGAATGCCACGTGTCGGCACAAATCAATCATAGGGATATGTGCTGCCTACCCGACTAGCCCAATCAAAACCCATCTTAAACCCTATAAAACCCCCCCTTCGTGCCAGCCCTTCTTCACTCCATCACCAGTCATTTTCTTCTTCACAACCGAGCCTACAATCCCTCTCACCCTATTTTGGCCATAACCTCTTCAAATTTCATCTGATTCATGAAATCTCGTCTTGCCGAGCTCGATCCATCCCACTAATATTTAGCCTCAGAAAATTCATGGTTTTACCCAAACAAATCAGAGACTAGTTCAGCCATTAATTGAGTTTCCTCCCAAAAACTCAATTTTTGGTCCATTGCAAGTGTTGGAGTTGCTCCGACTTGATCACGGAGGAGTTCCGCACATTCCTCGAGCAAATATTTCACCACACTCACCATTTGAGGTACTTGGCTGAGCTCTTTTAAATATTTGGAGAAGTTGGGATTTTGAATTTATTTTTGGTTGGGTATTTGCATTCTTGAAGTCTTGGGTTGTTAGTGTGGTTGATAGGATAATTTTGGGAGACGTTGTTCTATTTTAGAGGTGTTTAGTGAAAGTTTTGCAATATTTTGTCTGTTGTTAGTTGCTATATTCTCTGTGTTCAACATGTATCGTAGACAGAGAGGGGAGCCTAGTGTACCCTTTAAGGGGTTAACCTCTCTTACTTGGGTACAACAGGAAAGGTGGAGCCACCTAGTAGGGCACCCTATTCAAGAGATAAAGTTTGTGGATGAAGAGACCCTTAAGGATCTCAAACTCTACAAACCCGTCTATTCAAGAGATAAAGTTTGTGGATGAAGAGACCCTAAAGGATCTCAAACTCTACAAACCCGTCAGGGTCCTACTAGGAAGGATTGGTATGAAGGAATTCAATACAATGTCGGCCCCCACATACACTAGGTATACCCAAGAATTCCTGTCTAGTATCACGAAGGAGAACAACAGACAAATGGGGTGATCTGTGCGATTCCACTTGGGGGATGTTCCCCGTGGCCTGACATATGCTCAGCTGGCGGACATTGAAATGGAAGCTGCAGAGAGATGTGAAGGGTTACAATGAGTCGGATGTAGGTTTTGAGTTGTATGAATTATAGGCTACCATCACCCGACAGTTGAGGGGGAATGAGAGCAAGAACAGCGACATAGTGCACCCAACACTAAGGCGTGTGACCAAACTATTGAGTGTCATGGTTAGTTTTCACGGGGAGGCCACCACTGCTAATGAGAAGGATTATAGGAGGCTTTGGTCGATCTGCACGAGGAGAGCTTACCCTGATCTCTTGGATTATTTTATCAGTCACTGTATCGATCTCTCCATGACTTGCTCTGGGAAGATAATAATTGCTGGTATGGTCTCGCTTTTGGTTGAGCACTATCATCTTCCGGTGAGTGAGGAGATGAAGATGGAACCACAATCGCCTTTTACACTCACTCGACCAATCATGGGAGAGGCGAGACTCGTGTTGGAGGAAGATGGGGTTGTCTTCAAGATGAAATAGGGCAAGAAGTTTATGAGTTTACCCCAGCGTGAGATGACTGCTTTGAGCAAGAAGTTCTCATCGAGCCGGATGCAGGTTCACGGGTGGTTTTAGAAGAGCACTACCCGGGAGATGATGATGATGACACACAGGAGGAGGATGATCATGAGTATGTCCTAGTGCATCCCAAAAAGTTCTTTCCTATCGAGCATCATCCCATCTAGCCACACCTAGCACTACCCCATGTTATACCACCACCACCTTTGGAGTAACCCTTAGCGTCATCGCTTTCTTTTGATCAGGTATTTGGAGGACCACCCCTTCATTAGGGACGTTTATCGTTCATGAGGAGTCATATCATTCTGCAGGGTATGACGCTAGCAGTTCTCATAGGCACAACATCTCTTCCCACTACGGTGACTTTGCACAGTCTAGAAGCTGTGGGCTCCCGCCTAACCCAAGCCCTGAGCCCTACGCATACAGTGTTTCAAGCCATTATCAGCAGGAGGATCACCTTTGCCATCACCCTCAGTTCAGCCCCTTCCAAGAGCAAGAGTCACCAGGTTATGAGTCAGCTTTCTCCTACCCTATGTGAACTCATCAACCGTATGGCTGGACTGGGCACAGTATTTGGGGAACTCTATTTTCGGGATCTGGTAGGATGTTTACAGGCTTGGCGCACGGCTAGACTACCACGAGTGGGATACTTCAGAGAGATTTGATAGGGTCGATGGTCAGTTGCACGACATGAGGGAAAATATAGGGAACCTACAGGATGGTATCAGGGAGATTAATGACAGGCTGATGACATTAGGCATTGGAGTGGGTTATTACCATCAAGATCCGAGCGGACATTAGCCCATGCCATAAGAAGCAGAGGATGAAGACTCCAGACGACGGCCTGCAAGAGTTGACACCATGCCAATTCTCCAAGTTGGTGGAAGAAGCAGAGAACTTTTCAATGGTCCTATCGATGAAACCAAACTTTCGTTTTATAATAAAAGTGTTGCACATCGCGACGACCCATTCTTCATAGTTTTTGCCCTTGTGAATAACAGGGCCAATTGTTCGACCCAGATGATCGGAAAGATGAAAATAATAAGGTGAAGATACATTCATATGGGTAGGTATGGATTTTGGTGGTGTTGAAGATGACATGATGATTGACCAAGTAGCCGTGCAAATGGAAGCAGCGGTGGCGAATGATAAATTATGGTAGGTTTGGCTATTGTTTAGAATCTGATACCATGAACAATTTAGAAGAAATAAGGTTGTAGGGAAAGGCATGTTTCATTCATTCATAGATACAAGGTTATATAGGATTTACAAGACTTGGAGAATAAGCTAAGAGACACGACAAAATATTACAATAGCTAAGAAAATATTTGGACAAATATATCGTAATGTACTCATATTTCGTTTACAAATTGTGAAATATTTTTAAATTTTTATAACCATAAAGATTGCATAAAAATTGAACAATATATTATTCTTCCCTTCAGAAAATGTCGAACTAGCATGACGTGGAGTTTTATTTCTAAAATCTAATGGGTGACAAATTGAGAATTCACATAGTCCTCTAATCCTCTATTCTTGGCCTCGTACAAAGTTGAACATGATTTTTTAAAAATTGAAATGAGTGATGACGGTTAAATTGAGAGTGTAAAAAGTAAAAATGGTGGGTAAAAATAATTTAGAATTTCCCAAAAAGGAAAATGATTCTAAATAAAAAAGATAATAAAAAAAGAAAGCGAGCAATTTCATTATAAGAGGACTGGATGGGAGTATTATCTTTTTTCCTTATATATAATATAATATTCACAACCATTTTCGAGCAGAGAGAATGGAGGGCACATGTCCACAGGATTACAGGACAGGAACAATAACACCTAGAAGGATCGTTACACACCTGGCTATACCTGGAGTGTTTTAAGAACCTGGAGGGTCCTAGCACCTGGACAACTGCTCAAATCCAGAAGTAATTTTGTGACATACCTAGGTCCACCCAAACATAGGAGTAAATTAGAAATATGACCGAGTTTAGCACTCACACAAGGGGTGTAGAGATGCAAACACTGGCAACATTTCCAATATTCTCCTTTGTTTGCTATTTTTGGTATTAGATCAAACGATGAATTGGCAACCATTTTGCCTTTTCTTTCTCTTTTGTAACCATCTTGGCCAAACCTCTTGTAAAAACTCTATCAACTCATTTGGCTAGGGTTGGGGACCCTAAGACCATGTTTATCCATGGCCCAACCCAATCAAAAATTCTAATTAAATATTATATCTCTCAGCCACCTACGCAACCTTTCATCCAACCAATTTATTTCATTTGAAAGGTTTATCAATGACCCAACCCAACCAAAAACTTTAACTCTTTAAATGTTATTTTAATACCAAACATAAATAATATATTTTAAATTATTACTTATTAATTAAATGTTGTAATATTTAAATATTAATATTTTCAAATTATTAAATAAAACAGTGTTCGTGTTAATCCTAGTCGCAAAAGATTAACACTAATTACAAAAATGGAAAGAGTTTTTTTTTTGAAGTGGAGAGGAGAAATATTGAGTTGTGCATTGAACTATGATGATAATGGTCTCTATTTATAGGGAATGAAAAATGTAATTTATTGCAATTAATTTTATTTTAAAAATATTTTAAAAGAGATAAAATCATATATGTAAATAAGGAGATAAAAATAGTAAATTGAATTTGATTTTGTATATTTTCAGCCAATGAAAAATGGACACGTGACGAATAACCTTGGCTATCCATTTTCTTTCCGGAGTAAGTTTTGGCCCCCAACACTTATGTGGTTGGGCCATACAATTCCCATTTTTTTAAAAAGGAAACCTGGTGACCGTATGCTTGCGGTCACCGATAAATGTAGTCTAATAAACATTCTCCATTAATACTAGTAGGGTGAACACCGCGCGTTGCGCGGTGTCCTTGAATTTCTTTTAAAAAAAGTATATTGAATGATATGTAAACTTAGAATATTTGTAGACATTACATTACGTGCGACTCTCAGACAGCGAAGATAAATATGTTAAAAAGAAGAACACGTGTAACATTATTTTTACAATCTGAAATAAAGTTTTTTTAGTACAATGCAAGTCATGGGTAAATAGAAATTTTATTTGGAATTCACATGTCAGCTTCATGTGAATTCGGAGATGTGGTTAATAGTCGAAGTTTGAGTGATCATTGTTAAAAAGATGGACGATTTTGGCACCCAGAGAGACAAAACGCAATCATAATATATAAGGAGAGATAGGTACAAGAAGCTTCATATAAATCCTCTAGCTCCTTCCAGGATTCAGTAAACCATAGATTCCAAGGGTTTTTGTCGCTGTTATAATAGATTGTGTTTTTCAAATCCAGGGGCACGAGTTTTTGACCTCTTTGAAACGACC
>JAULKK010284560.1:0-13958 GCA_032355705.1 Rubia peregrina
CTACCGACATCGGTCATCGATATATTGGGCCCCAAAAGTTAAGCCCACTAGCATATCAAGTGCGCCCGATGCTGACCAAAATGATCATAAATGACGTTAAAATGGTAAATAGTGAATTACATATTAGTAATTCATATTGTGAATGTCAATTAACTTCATTAACGTTTGGTTCAAACGTAATCAAATTCAACACAACCGATGACATTTTCTATTTTTCCAATTAGGTCCATTGAAGATGGTGGTAGAAGAAAACTGTGAAATTAGATGTAGCTAATAATCTAAATATCATTGTCACAATCATCTCATCATAAATTATGCATCAAGGTCGCATGGTAATTATTCCTCATTTTTATTAGTATTGCATTAATAACTTAAGTGTGAGTGTTGTTAATTTGGAGGATATATTCCACCTAACCAAAATTAGATGAAATTACACATTACAAGGTATTTTAATTAAATTTACCATATAAAAAATCCAAATATTATTTTCACTGAGTTCTAAAGAAATTTAGTATATGATTCCTAACTAGTATGCTAGGGCTAATCGAGAGATTTTGTGGAAATCTCTTTGGGATCATGCTTGTTTAATTATAATTATCATGGATCTTTAATTAAAAAGCTCATGTGAATGAATAATGGAATCCAATTTGGGCGTGCCAGATTACTTTTCAATGTTTTCAAATATGTCCCTCCAAATTTTCCAAATTTTTCATGCCTTGGTCAATGAAACGGAACCATAATCACCTCAAACAGTGTAAGATGAAACATTAAGAAAACAAATCTATGACCCCTAAACTCTATGACCCCCAAGTTCCTCGAATGCTTGCTACAGAGCCACAAATCGAAGAATATGCGTATTGTTCAACAGAGGCGCGAACCGGGGTAATCGTTCATCATTTTCCTTGGCATTGTGTTCAAACTCTTACTATCAGCATTAAGAGAACGATAATTTCCACTGAATAGAATCAAATGAATTTACATTTTCCATGTCTTTTATGAAATCAAAAGCTAGTGAAATTCCGTCCATATTTTCTAAGAAAGTACTAGTACTAGGTTTATAGTATATTGTAAATGATAAATCATAAGAATATTTATAACGGTCATTTAAGAAGATCTTCCCAAAGACTCTCTGGGGATCATAAGACCATTGTTTCTCATACCGATGTCTTGTATAAGCTATGGGTGATTAAGGTTATTTTCGGTAATATCGTAATTTAGTTTGGGACTACCGGTGATTTTTTTTCATTTTTTGCACTCAAGTCCCTACAATGAATTGGGAGAATCCTAAATCCAAAATTGCAGATATCATTTTGTTATTCGCATGTATAGTAGTATTTTGTTCCCGTTGAGCATGAACAGGTCATCGGAATCCTAAAAGCGAGTTTTATACGACAATTTTTGGAAAGTGCACTCTGGCCCAGAAAAATGGTGTTGCATAAGGTTTGAATTTACACTTAATTGACGTCGATTAAAATGAAATTTTCATGGGAAGCAAAATTTCCGGCCAAAATTTTGAACAAAATCCCCCCCAAACCTACCTCTTTTATGTTTAGCAACAAGAGGCATTCATTTATCCTCTCCAACACATGACTTCCTACTACCCAAACTTCACACCTTCCTCTTCATTCACAAAATTTCAGTTACTCAACCCATTCTACTCTGTATGCCTAAACATCAACACGTAACCTAGGATGGAGAATCTACTCAAATTAGGTAACTCTCCTTAAATTCATTGTTCATTTAGAAATTATATGAAAATACCTTTAATCAACATGTTTTCCCCCATTCAATAATGATTAAATATTTTAATTAAGTATGTTGACTACGTTACATGTTATACAGTGTATATTGCTTGTGTTCCCAATATCATTCCATGTTTTTTAGGAGTGAGATATTAGGTTTAATTGTGAAAAATAATGAAATTTGAGTATGAACACAAGTTTAATGTACGATGTTGGTCAATGCATCATCAAATACGAGCAATGAACGAATGATTATCAAAGTCGAATTCGGCAGGAACTAATCAAAACACATATGAATATTCGATGTCGCTGCGACTTTGGTCATTTCACCTTGCGACGTCGCAGAGCATTCCATGTTAATATTTATATCATACGCTTTCGGCTTTATGATTTATACATCCATTATTTCATGCACATCTGTCGTAATAGGATAATAAAAGTTATTCAGAGTAATCTTTTGTATTTCAATACCGGTAATGTCAGTTATTGTAAATAAAATGTGATTGCTATCGATCAACGATTTTTTGCATCATCAAATAATAAATATTATAAATATGTACAAAAAACTATGCCTAACTGATTCATCTGTGACATCTCACAATTTCACTGACAAAATGACACTAAACCGACGTTGCATGAACCAGAGTTTTTTCTTGCAATGTTAGCCTCATTAAATGATGTCATATTATTCAATGTTCCACGTCAGTGTGCGATGTTGGTATTTATGATCCGCGGTGTTTCTTTACATTAAAATGACATTGACGAGCACGATTCCGCAACTGTTCCTAACCTATCATATGCCTTCATGTTAGGGCCGACGTCACTTTCATGTATATGCCAACATCGTGTTAAGCGATGTCGCAAGTATGATCTACCATTTTTTCTCGACTACTATTAACCGACGTCGGTAACAAAACCTACTGATATTGGTTCATAACGGAGGTAAAATGTTATTTTTACCTTGGTTATGACCCGGGGTAAAAAATACACTTTTTACTTCATCTACTTTTACCTCGGTATTTTCATTGCTGAAAACCGAGGTATAACCCCCTGTAGGACTGAGGTAATTGGTTCTCTTTCTTGTACAACTTCTTGCTTCTATGAGAACCTAGAAATAGGTGAACTTAAGAAAATTGGTTAATCGTCCAAATGGCCGACCACTCCCAAGCTAGTCCTCATGGACTAGTGAAGGATGTGATGGTCCCAGTGGTAAATTTGGTGTTTCCTGCGGACTTCTATATCCTTGATGTAGCGCACGATGGTTGTGCACTCTCAATTTTATTGGGGAGACCTTTTCATCAAACATCAAGGCCTAAGATTGATGTTCAATCGGGAACACTAACCTTAGAGGATGACGTTGATATAGTGGTATTGGTATTTACAAGTCTAACTGTGACTCACCTAATCCCTCACTTGTGTGTAAAGGCATATAACTCCGTGTGAAGAAAATTCTCAACATGACGAATCCTGCGTGATTGAAAATGTTAAATGTCTAATGATATTATTGCAAATGAAGAGGTGTTACCCAACATTGAAACCTTGCATGCTCTGTCTTATATGAATGAATCAAGTAATGATACACTTGTTGAATATACCTCATTTAGTGTATTTAAATATGATTTACCTCTGATATTACACACAAACTTGCAGCGGAAAAAGAAGCAGGATAAGGAATTAATCACTCCTGAACCCCTTCTTATTCTCAAAATACGTAAGAATGTATCTATGATGATAAATATGGGCATGTTTGGTGTGTTTCACCAAAGATGCAATGGAACTATTCGAGGAGATAGCTAATAGTACAAGATAATTCGGTACCCAATCTCGTGTGAAGACCGTAGAGAAGCCCTCTCTTTCTCTCAAGATTGAGGAACAAGTCCAAGCACTAGCTTCCATGATGAAAGAGTTCATGAAAGGTGAAGTTGTGTAGCATTTGCAATCTTGATCACCCGACTGATACATGTCCAGAAATGGTTGATAACTTTGGTGAGGTGAAGGCCATAAATTTCAATGATGGAAAAAGAAAATTTACTAGGGAGAAACAACAAGCATCCCGATGGAACCAAAGAAGAGAAAGGCAAGACCCCTATGAAAATTTCTTTAATCCTCGATAGCGTGATGACCTGAACTTTCGGTGGTGCGAAGAAAACAAAGGGTATAATCGATGATCTTGTCGAGTTTGTCAGCCTCGCAATTAGGAGTTTGAATGATTGCTTCCTGATTTCCCTCAACATCCTTGGGATAATGGTGTGATACTCTTGATGGCGATGTATAATCGGGTGTTACTCATCTAAGTTCTCGGGAATAGCAAGACATGTGTGTTGGATCAACTTCTAAATGAAAATGTCTTGTTACTCAATCTATTGCTCTTGTTGAAAGGCTTGTTTTTGCAAACTGTGGAGCCATGATGGGTGTGCACAACCATAGTACCGAGTAATCCCAAATTTTTCCCTTTGAGTCATAAACCCTCTCACTCCCCTTACACGCCCCGCGTGGTTAGGGTTTTTTGTAGTCTTAATAATTATGTCTTTCTTAAAGGTAGATACGGATTTCACCTCCAATTCGTCATTATTTAATTTTCCTAACCATTACAATTATTGGAATTTATTAGCTAATGTAAATGGGAAATAGGGTAGCAAATAAAAAAAGAGGAAGTGAAAGTTTACCACTTGTTCTAAAATTTCTTTTTCCTCCTCCCTTTTGTACATGCCCTCCTTGTTTTGTCAGCCTTTGAGGAATAAATCACACTGATCAATATCATCCACATCCATTGATCTTACACTTTCCCTTGCCTATTTTTTGGTCATCCCATCCTCGATTGCAATTTTAACATTATTTTCAACACGTTTTCCAGAAATTGCATTACTGTCATTTCATACCCCCACGAATTAAATGATGAGGAACTAGATTCAAACCAACGAAGCTATGTTTTTCATTTTGCGTACCATGTGTTAGAGATATGTAACCACTAAAGATACCTTAAGCTAAATACTTTGTAAATTAAAATTTTGATTACCAACGTTAGAATTATTCTCCAAAGCCTTTCTCTTGTGGATCTCGCAACTCTCCGGTTGAGTGTGTGTGTTCATTATTCACGCACGATCAACTTTCTCTGAAGAAAAAATGTATCCCCTAAACAAAGTATAATTGTGTTCCATCCAACTCTTCCACATCATGGTTGTTGCCTTCTTTCTTAGAAATTCCATAGCTGGGAAATTGATTTTGCAAGGTCTCTAAAAGGGTTTAGAATGATGGGTGTTAAAATAAGGGGAAAGTTAATATGTACAATAATAAATGTGAAGAACACTATACCCATTAAGGGTACCTTGCATTCCATCCATAAGGTCTCCTAGCAGTCTTTTGGTACCTCATGCCAACTATCGTACTTGAATCCGACCCTTGTTCTTCCTACCTTTGTGACCCAACCAGACCACTTTGCAAGTTCTTTAGACAAACACTTCGCTGACTTGTTGAAAACTAATGTAGTCAACTTTTTCCTAGCCATCCTACGTTCTAGTGCCCTGCAATGAGATTTGGATATTCCTCTCTTATCGGACACATCATCGTCACTAAATCCAAATTGCAATAGTTTGGAATTCTGTGAACATGACAGATCATCACGAGTCCACTTCCTAGACATTGTTAACCCCTATATTAACAAATTCATCAACAATTTATGAAACTAGCTTCTTAAAAACTAGTTAGTGAATTTATAATCCCTAAATTTTTTCACTAGGTCAACAAACAACCCTCACTATAAAACTAAAAATATCATAACTCTTAGTGCTATCCCAGTCATTAAGTATTCACTTAATATAGAATATTAAATTAGCATTATGAACATTAGCTCAAAAGAAACCCAACAATGATAGAAAACATCTCTTCCATTCAATAAATCTAGGTTTAGAAGCACCAACCTTCACATCAAACAAGTGAGTTTCATTTTCCTCAAAGATTTTTAACCTCCATGTAGAGTTATTAAATGAGCTCTTACCCAATAAAAATGGAGAAATTGAAGTGAAATTTTTTTTAAATGAAGAAAAAAGTAGGTTTTTTAATCATGAACACGTACTTTTTATTTGAAGATGAAGAGAAATGGAGAATAAAACATGGAAAAATGGAGTAGAAGGGTGGAGAGGTTTTGGTGTGGGGAAAATGTGGAAAATGGCGGATTTTATAAGGGTATTTAATAACCTTTTGAAAAATCGCCTTCAATGCTATTTTTCCACGTATGAGAGAGTTTTTAAACTCGGAAGAAATTTCTCCGTTTGTCCAAACCCGACGAACAGGTTCCAAACTTGAAACCTGTGTTAGTACAGAAAAAACCCTCCAATTAGAGGGTTCTGTCATTTTTCAAACAAGGAACCCCATGTTAAGTTATCTTCAAACCCTAACCCCTATATTATACACCAATTCATCGACCTCACATCAATATCAAGCCCAAGGAACACTAAGAAAAGCACCGGGGCAGCAAGTGACCCTATCCATCAACCGAAAACCGAGATTGGGGCCTCAGAATGATTTTTCAACACGAAGGCGGGGGACATGTATGTGGATTTTATAAAGCGTAAAGTCTTCAATTCCATGGTTATTAGGTTACCGTCTATTGAAGAATTGAGTTCGCGCTAATTGGTAGATAGATTAAAATTTCAACACCTTGAAAATTTGATGTGCTAAAAAGATAATCTCTACCATGACGAGGTGATTCAATTTTATGCCAATTTAGGTAAAACCATTACTAATAGGGATAGTACAATGGTGAATGGGAAAATCATAAATGTAAACAAGTTTACAATCAACGAAGCACTAGGATCTAGCTATACCTCACCTGAGAAATTGACAACCAAAATCGATCCCCAAGCCCTCCTAGTGGTTTATCACCAAAAGAGTTTTCCATTTGTCACCGAATACACTCTAATAAACCCGTTAGAATTGTATATGAATTTTGTGCGAAGGGGTGCTAGGCTGGTCCCGATGGATAGTTATGACATTGGGGGTATAACGGTTGAGCAACGCCTAATTTATGAGTGGGGTTGCTTGATGTGTTGCCCATGGGTCGGCACACATGTGAGCCGACGATAGGTAATTTGATGCTCTTCTACTACGTGGTGGAGGGTGTGAGGATAAACTCCGAGTACACCAAACTTATGAGCATATTGAAGGCCGCGAATTCGAAAAAAAATTATCTACCCTACGGTTTCTTAATTACAGCCATGATTAAGAATTCCAGAGATGTAACCCAAGATTGTCCTCAAATACTGGAGTACTATGATGCAGAGTGTTTCCATAATAAGAACTTGCATCTCGAAGTTAACGGTAGATGCGAGCAATACATGATTTTGGGTCAAGCCGCAAAGAATATAAAAAGATCTAGGGATGAGGATGGTTATAGAGCCAAGAGGCCATCTTCTTGTCATTTTAATAATACGTATTTTTGATATTATGTCCAAAGACTGTATGTTTAGATTTTTTAATAATGCGTTTGTAAGTTGTTTGTGTAATTAGGTTTGCAAAGTAGTTGGAAGAGCCGAATTTCCCGGTACTTGAATTGCATTCATGGTGACATGGAGCAAACCCACAAGATGTTGGCTAGATCAGAGGTGCAACTACAACGTTTAATTGAATCCCAGGGAATCATTGTTGTGCTAAGCGAGGATGAAGAGTCCACCAACATTCGAACCATTTTTTTACGGAGAGTATGGTAGAGAATCCAAACCAAGAGTAAGACAATCTCGATTAAGAAGTTGATAACATGTTGTAGTTTTTTAGTGAGTATGAGAGAACAAATCATTTTCATCGGTCTTTAATTTTCACGTGTTGGATTTAAGTACGGTTGAATTTATTTTTTTCATATGTTGGGTATTATATGCAATATTAGTTTTCTAAGAATTCAGAACATGTATTCTAAATGTGTTGGGATATTTTGTTAAATATTTTAGCTCGTGACATGGGTAAACTTGATTTTGTAAAACAGGTAATAGGATAGATTGTAAAAATGACCATTGGGCCTGAATCATTTCCAGTTCCTTTTTTTAAAAAAGGTTTCTTCCATAGATTACGAGTCCAGAAGTTGTTCGACTGCAGTTTACTACTGGAGTAGAATTTATATCCGAGTTCAAAAAAGTCGATTCCTAGCTCATCCCACATTCCTAGGAGGTGGATCTTGGTTGATGGTAAGTGGCGTGATATGCCCAAGAAATGAGGGGAGCCGAGCAAGAGGCCAAGAGATGAACAAGGTACGTGAAACCAACTTTTAATATTTGACTTATGTATAGTGTGGATGCATGTCAAAAAATTTATGTTTAACTTTTGTAGATTCTGAGAAGGCCTACCTCAAAGATATAAGAGATTACTAAAAAAATGGGTTAGAAAGCAATTCTCCACGATGAAGGGAGGGAATTTGAAATTAGATAAAAGATGATGAGCCTACGAACGCCATCTCAAAGCAATGAACCAACCTTGTCTCGACCGATCCACATCCACGAGCGATCTAGAGATGACTTGGAATCGGATGCCCCATAGATATAACTTTATTTGATGCTCTTATTTGGTTGTTGAAATTGTCTGGAATTAAGGATTGTTGTTTATTTCTAACATGTACGTTGGATGTTTATTCATGGTTAACTGTAGAACCCTTAGAAAATTTGGAACTATGGATTCTTATTTTGATTATCTTGTTAGATGCCATTCAAGCTACTTCTTTAAGGACATCAAATTCTAAGGAATTCATTTAATTTCAACAAAAAGACATTTACAATCACTGACGCTAATTATTTTCTTTTCTTCAGAACCTTCTTGGACATCGTCCTTTTACGTTTAACCTTTCCACAGAAATCAACCCAAATTCCCTCAACATGATCGCTATGTCCCATGAAACTGTTCAAACTCATATCGTCATCTTCAAGTAATCTAGCATCATCGATAGCAAAAACAATGGAATTTTAACCAAAATAAATAATTTATTCGACTTCATAATATTCTACACATGATCGTTTCCCTTCCACCCCAATCTCCTATCCACGATCAGAAGGGTCCTGCACGTAGAAAACCTGGTGCGCTTGGGAGGTTAAGATGAACGGATCTTCCTGCAAACCAATCTGACTCCTGTCAACAAGTGTGAAACCAAAATCCTCAGTACACTGTCAATTGTTGAAGTCTATCGACTGGCGTTTTAAAAAAGAAACTCACATAGTGACATAGTAAGCTCCCAAATATCTAAAATTGTGCGGAAATAACTCTGATGATCATACATTGGATTATTATCACTTCCATTATCGATATGATGAGCTTCAAAAACTATATAGACTCCACTGTTCTGTGTCACACCCCCATCCACTAATTTTGTTGCAAATGTAAAACCATTGACATCATATCCTCCGTAATAGATTACAGTACCAAGTTGTCTATGAGCCAACCATTTCATTGTCATAGCATCTCCCACAGATACGTGTTCACGAAA
Organism: Rubia peregrina; assembly: GCA_032355705.1. NCBI lineage: Eukaryota > Viridiplantae > Streptophyta > Magnoliopsida > Gentianales > Rubiaceae > Rubia > Rubia peregrina. The sequence continues at coordinate 9,202 of JAULKK010284560.1, forward strand.
CCATGACGAAAAAGTAACCACTATGTAATTGTAGGACACAGGCTTCATTAAAATTAGGGTTTCCGACTCTAATGGCAACCATGTGAATCTCTATGTATGGGACAACAACACTATGATTGTAAAGAACATAAAGATGGGTAGTAATGAAATCTTCCGCGCTAGGGCTTAACAGTTTCCCCCTACCTAACCCTAAAACCTTCCAACCGTCTCTCATGTGTATGAGTTGGGACCCCAACCGAATTGACTTCTGTCAAATAATAGGTACACAACTCGATGACCTCATCTGCCACATACCTCTTTAAAATACTTGCATTGGTCTTGTACTAATTCTTCACAAAAGATTTGAATATTTTTATGTACCTTTCAAACGGGTACATCCACCTAAGAAAGACAGGACCACAAAGCTTTATGTCGTGGACTAGAGGAACACACAAGTGTACCATAATGTCAAATAATGATGGTGGAAAGTACATTTTCTTCTGGCACAAAACTTCAACAATCATTGACTGCAAACAGTCCAACTTCGACACACTAATGTTTTGCTACAAATGGACTTGAGAAACAGATTAAGCTTCGTAATTCTTATTATTACATAGGATGGAAATGAAAATTGAATCGCATTGACATTCAATTCCTGCATTAGATTGTAACAATCATGAGACTTCAACCTAATCAGCTTCAACTCCTGAACTAACATACAAGTAGTGATATTCAAAGAATATGCAGCCGGACCTTAATACTTCTAAGGGTCTGACATAAATATTTTTTCTACGTTTGCGACATAGAATAACAAGTAAAGGGGTAAGAAACAATTATTACTGGAACTCACAGGGGCTAAGTTCTACTTAATTTCCATCTCGATCATATGCGAGAAAATTACCATAAGTGGGAAAATCATTGATAGTATAAAATAACAACGCTTTCAATGTAAAGTAATCTTTAACACTCCCATCATATGTCTTCCCTCCTTAAATAACATTAACAAATCTTCAACAAGAGGAGTAAGATACATATCTATGTTATTACCCGGGTTCTTAGGACCGAAAATCCTCATAGATAACAACACATACTTATGCTTCGTTGTCAACCATGACTTAAGATTGTAGATAACCAACATAACTAGCCAAGAACTGTGTGTACTACTCAAATTACCAAATGGATTCATTTCATCGGTACATTGGTGGAACCTCAAATTTCGGGGTTCTTTTCCAAACTCGGGATATAGAGCATCACTTTTTTCCATTGATCACCATCTGATGTATGTCTAATCACATCATCCACTGGTCAATCCCTCTTCCACGTTCCATCGCAACAATTTTGCATCTTCCTAACACGCAAACAATTTCTGCAATCTGGGAACGATAGGGAGATCCGCATCACTTTTTTTGGTGTTTTTTTCTTTATTTTAGTAGACACTTCTGAAACCACTACAATTGCCCCCCATCTCTTCAATTTGTAACGAGACTCACCACATACCCGACATGTTTCTAGATTTTCATTTTCTTTCCCCCAGTACAACATACAATCATTAGGGTAAGCATTTGTTTTTTCCAATTCCAATCCCATTGAGCAAATAACTTTTTCCTTGTCCTAGAACCTATCCGGCATCATGTTACCTTCTTGGAGAAATTCCATAAGAAATTCTAGAGTTTCTGTCATCGACTTATCGGTCCACCCAAATTTGGCATTCAAATTCATTATCCTTAGAGTCGTCCTATGTACCGAATGTTTTGAACTGTTGTACAATGTCGTATCTTTGTCATCAATTAATGCTTGTAATGCCTCGGGTTTACTGTGAACTCTCTTGCAATATCCTCAACCACTTCGTAAAATTCAGCGTTCCCATCTAATTCATCTTCCACATTTGTGACACTCAAATCAATCATCCGCAATGATTCCCCAACTTCCCCTTGCTATCCATAGAGTGTGCGAAGTTTGAAACCCCCTCATTATTAGATTTTCCCACAACTTTTTCCCCTAAATACACATCATTTCTACAATCTTTAAATGGGAATCGGGCTCGCACAACTCAATTTTTAGAGACATCATCAAATGCTACCGTAAGAAATATTTCAATCAATGTCATGTAATCGAGTGATTTTCTAAGATCATTACCAATGAGTTCATCCCGTTCTATTATCCTATAAGTTAATTAAAATGAAACCCACTCATAAGCGTTCTCAGAACAATAATCATAACCCAAAAATATAGTTAACCTAAATACAAAACCTAATTCAAGAATTTATTTATATATATATATATGTAAAACCAATAATAATTAGGTACGATACTATTTTAGACAACTTACCTTCTCCGATGAATGCAATCCTCTTCAATGGACTATAATGGGGAGAAACCCCTTCGAATTTGATTTTTTGAGAAGATGTGAAGAAATGGTCACATTTTTATTAATATACAGAGTGGGTTCCGAGTCCGGAACCCATATTTTATTTAATATTAATTGGAAAATATTTGTTCCCAGTTCAGAACGTTGATTAGATTAGACCTTACGAACTCGTAAGAGCTATGGTCTCTTCGCAATTGGTAAAAATAGGTTACTCCGAACTAGGAAGCTGATTGTTTCTATCTCCAAACTCAGAACATGCCTAAATCAAAGGTGGCTAGACACAACCGCCCTTAATTAGGGATAATTAAAGACGATTTTACGGCTCTGAACTCGGAACATGCCTATGTCAAAGGCTGTTAGGCATAACCGCCTTCAATTAGGGTTGATTAAAGGTGGTTTTACGGTTAACCCCCTTTAATGAGCCCTAATTAAAGGTGGTTATTTAAAAATTTCCTTCAATTGAAAAAATACGCATTTGAAACTTTTTTGCTAGGTCCGATTGGAGGTTTGAGTTTGGAACAGGCAAAATAAGGCGGTTCCGCATTTTTTTATTATTAAAAACCGTCTTCTACTGCTGCCTTTAATAGACTGGTCTGTAATAGTGAATATACCTATTTTCATAATGTCCCTTTTCAAAATTTAGAAATTGTAAATGATAATTAATTATCTTTACATATTTAATAATTATATTTAAAATCCAAAAATACATATCACAACACTTTAGACATATAATAACACAAGCAAAAGCCACACATTAACCAAGTGTTGGGATACAAAAAAAATGTTACTATACGCGTATTTTTACAATAATTTAAGTGTCAACAGAGAGCATTTTTCTAATAGTGTGAGGTAATTTTGCAAAAAATAATTGAAGTATAAGTGCCTAAGTTAGAGAACAGATAAAAGGGAGAATATTATTTCATATTTCTCATGGATACTTGAGGAAATTGACATTAGTGGTCTTTGTTCAATTTATTGGGGCCAACCCCATTTATCTGAAAAGGATAATTTAGTTACAAATTTATGAAACTCCTTTATGGTCAAAGTGTGCATGCCCAGTTGGAGTATTTGTGGAACTAATCAGTGTGCACATGTCAGATTTGAAGTGAATTCGATAAAGACACATTATATCATTGATCATATTTGTGTAATACTTATTTATGTGTATCGAATTTATGGAGAATCCAAATGATTAAGGAAAAATATTTCTATGATTGTATCGATGCAATTATGCATACTTTTACCGAAAGTTATCAATGTATCATCACGTTCTAACTTTGTTACCTACTACTCCCTCCGTCCCAGAAAAAATGACACACTTCCTTTTGGATCGGTTTTTAAAACAAGCTGATGTGGAAGTGTTGATGGAAAATAAAGGAATGGTATTTTGGTGATGGAAGAGTTGACTAGTAGATTTTATAAACTTTTGAGGGATAATATAGTAAAAGTATAAGCTCATTTATTGCCACTTTAGGTAAGAATTGAAGTGTGCTAATATTTGTGGGACAGATGAAAATAGAAAGTGTGCCAATTTCTCTAGGACGGAGGGAGTAGTTGCCAGCAATTGTGCTCACAACAAAGTTCCTCGGAATAAAAAAGGTATGTTTTGCCGAATACTTGAAAAAGAGATGAAAGAAAGGACTCGCTATTAAGGTTAATGAGAATAATAAGTAGCCCCATTTTGGGTCCTAATGTAAAATAAGTTTGCTTTCTGTACCAACCCTTTGGGCACCATAATCTCTCCTTAGCAAAACAAGCTAGACACAAGGAGCTAGTTGTATTTCTTACGCAGTAGTGACTAACTGGAAATAGGTGACTGAAAGCAAGTTAACACGTTTAAATACAAAATATTAATTCAAATGGAAGTAATCGACCTGGTGGATTTGTGAATATAGTGGCACGATTATACTCAGATTTGTAGTGACGATTAGAAGGGGTAAATTTTATCTGGTCCCTCCATTTGTGTACATATTATACACTTTTGCTTAACCACAAAAACTACACTAATTAACATGTTTATTTCATTTAGATAATTATATAACCGTTTACTTTTAATTATAGTGTGAAACATTCAATACGGTCTTTACCAATAACAATACTTATTTCTCTGGTTTCTAAGACCATGTTTTTTATTTATTTAAACCACCAGATAGTGGGAGGATTATATAGGCTTCCTCAAACCTTTGTATTATCATCCATCCTTATGAAAGGCTCAATTGATAAGATAAATTCTAGGACTAATTAGCTCGTAAGAGCTCTATGGAGCAAAACAATTGCTCCTAAAAGAATGAATAATTTTAAGATTCAATCGACATCAATACAAACTTGCTGGGTATGTTACTATATTAGAACCACTTGCTATTCTGCGAGTCGAAGAAATCGAAACACAAGTCAGCCGATGGCCCTAAGT
>JAULKK010284595.1:0-13955 GCA_032355705.1 Rubia peregrina
AAGTGAGAATCAATTTCCCCCAAGGCTTTGTCGTTTGTAGTTTTTACCCTTTTTCTTAGCTTGTTGAATGATTAGCACATTTACTAGACTTTGCTAATTGTGTTGTTTTTGCTTTCATAACTTAGGAAACCAACCAACCAAAACCACCTTTTTACTTGCTTTTATATCTATGTATATATAGGCTTATATTCACCTGTGTATGCATGAACCCTTAGGGATATATCTCTTCTCTGTGGACGACCCCGACTTGCCACAATCTACTTAATTGTAGTTAGTAAGAAAAAAGGGCTAAAAATAGTATCTTTGAGAGGTACGACAATGATTTATGATACAAGTCAAGCCACGATAGTATGTTTGTCAAAAGTATTTTTGTTAATTTATGAAACAAGTCAAACCACGATAAACCTAACAAGACTAAAGGTCAAACCTTTTGGCATCTATTTTAGTTACTAAAGAAGTTAAGCCACAGTTGACCCAACACGAGTAAAGGTCAAATATTTGGGCATGTATGTCAATTTATGGAAAAACCCAAGCTATAGTTTACCTAACAAGACTAAAGGTCAAATGTTTTGGTGTATTCGTCAATTTACGAAAGAGGTCAAACCACAGTTGACCTAACAAGACTAAAGACCAAATTTTTTGGTATGTATGTAGATATTCAAAAGATGTCAAGCCACAGTTGACTTAACACAAGTAAAGGTCAAACCTTTGGGTATTTTTTGTGAGTTTACGAAATAAGTTATACCACGGTTGACCTAACATAAGTAAAGGTGAAACTGTTGAGAATTTATGTCAATTTACAAAATATGTCAAGCCACGGTTGGCCTAAAAGAACTAAAGGTCTAATCTTTAGTAATCCATGTGAATTTACAAAAGGTCAAGCCTCGGTTAACCTAACACATGTAAATGTTGAAACTTTGGGCATCAATGTTAGTTTACTAAAGAAGTCAATCCACGGTTGGTCTAACACGAGTATAGGTCGAACCTTTGATCATCTAATTCAACTTATAAAAGAAGTCAAGCCACGGTTGACCTAAAAAGAAGACAAGTCAAACCTTTTGTTATATAAATTTACAAAAGAAGTGAATCAACGGTTTACTAAACACGAGTAAAGGTTCAACCTTTAGGCATGTTTGTCGATTTATGAAAGAAGTCAAGCTATGGTTGACCAAACACAAATAAAGACTAACATTTGGTTATATATGTCAATTTACAAAAAGGTCAAACCATGGCTAACGTAGAGTAAAGGTCGAACATTTTGGTTGATATATCAATTTACAAAAGAAGTTAATCCACGCTTTTTAACAAACAAGAAGAATTTTTGAACCATTTAGAATGTATGTCAATTTACAAAAGAAGTTAAACCATGGTTGATCAAATACGTGTAAGGGTCCAACCCTTGGGCATATCTGTAAATTTATGAAAGAAGGCAAACCACGGAAGCCTAAAAAGACTTAAGGTCGAACCTTTTTGTATGTGTGTCAATTTATGAAAAAATTCAACCCACGGTTGACCTAACATGAGTAAAGGTTGAACCTTGGGCATCAATGTTAATTTATGAAATAAAACAAACCACGGATGATCTAACACGAGTAAAGGTCAAACCATTAGGCATCTATGTTTGTTTATGAAAGAATTAAACTTGCAATTAACCTTACATGAGTAAAGTATAACCTTTGGGAATCTATGTAATTTTACAACAAAAAAATCAAGCCACAATTAACCTAAAAAGACTAAAGGTCGAATCTTTAGGTATCTATGTCAATTTACAAAAAGTCAAGCAACAATTTACCTAACTTGAGTAAAGGTTGAAACTTTGGGCATTAATGTTTGTTTACAAAAGAAGTCAAACCACGGTTGATCGAACACAAGTATAGGTCGAAGCTTTGTGCATCTTATTCAATTTACAAGAAGTCAAGCCACGGTTGACCTAACAAGGATATATGTCAAAGCTTTTTTATGTATATAAATTTACAAAAGAAGTTATGCCACCATTGACCAAATACATGTAAAGGTTAAATCTCTGGGCATGTATGTAAAATTACAATAAAAGGCAAACAACGATTAACTTAAAAATAATTAAAGTCAAACTTTTTTGTATGTACATCAATTTATGAAATAATTAAAGACATGGTTGACTAACTCAACTAAAGGTTGAACCTTTGGTCAATAATGTTAGTTTATGAAATAAGTCAAACCACGGTTGATTTGACACGAGTAAAGGTCAAAACATTAGGGCATTTAACTTTGTTTGCAAAAGAAGTTAACTCGCAGTTGACCTTACATGATTAAAAGTAAAATCATTGGAAATCAATGTAATTTTACAAGAAAAGAGTTAAGCCACAGTTGACCTAAGATGAGTAAAGGTCAAACCATTGGGCATCTATTGTAATTTATGGAAGAAGTCAAGTCATGGTTGACCCAGAAAAACTAAAGGTCTAACCTTATGGAATCTGTGTGAATTCATTAAAACAAATTCAAGCCAAAGTTGATCTAACACGATTAAAGGTCTAACCTTTAGAAATCTATGTCTGTTTACGAAAGAGTTCAAGCCCGGTTGACCTAGACTTAAGGTAAAAACTTTAGTCATCTAAGTAAACTTACAAAAGAAGTCAAGCCACGATTAACCTAACAAGACTACATGTCAAACCTTTTGGCATCTATTTTAGTTACGAAATAAGTTAAACCATGGTTGACCTAACAGGAGTAAAGGTAAAACCTTTAGGTATGTATGTCAATTAACGAAATAATTAAACCCATAGTTTACCCAAAAAAACTAAAGGTCGAATATTTTGATATGTATGTCAATTTACGAAAAAAGTCAAGCCACAGTTTACCTAACAAGACTAAATAAAGGTTGAACCTTTTGGTATATATTTCAATTTTTGAATGATATCAAACCACGGTACACCTAACACGAGGAAAGGTCAAACCTTCGGGCATGTTTGTCTGTTTACAAAAAAAGTCAAATCATGGTTGACCTAACATGAGTAAAGGTCGAACCTTTGGGTATCTTTGTCAATTTAAAAAATAAATCAAGCCACGGATGACCTAAAAATATTAAAGGTCGAATCTTTAAGCATTTATGTCACTTTACAAAGAAGTCAGACCACGATATACCTGACATGAGTAAAGTTTTAACCTTTAGGCATTTTTGTCAGTTTACGAAAGAAGTAAAACCACGGTTGATCGAACACGAGTATAGGTCGAGCCTTTGAGCATATAATTCAATTTACGAAAGAATTCAAACCGCGATTGACCTAACAAGAATACATGTCGACCTTTTGTTATGCTTATAAATTAAATAAAGAATTCTATCAATGGTTGAACAAACACGAGTAAAAGTAAAACCTTTGGGCATGTATGTCAATTTATGAAAAAAGTTAAGCCATGGTTGACCCAACACAAATAAAGTTCTAACCTTTGGTCACGTACGTCAATTTAGGAAAGAACCCAACTATGGTATACCTAACAAGAGTAAAGGTTAAATATTTTGGCTTATATGTCAATTTATAACAGATTAAATCCACGGTTTAATGAACAAGCGTAATGGTCGAACCATTGAGAATGTATGTCAATTTACGAAAGAAGTCAAGCCACGGTTGACCAAATACGTGTATGGTCAAACTTATGGCCATGTTCGTAAATTTATGAAAGAAGGCAAACCATAGTTAACCTAAAGAGACTTAAGGTCGAACCTTTTTTATGTGTGTCAATTTGTGATAGAAGTCAAACTACGGTTAACCTAACACGAGTAAAGGTTGAACCTTTGGGCATCTATGTCCATTTATGAAAGAATTTAATCCATGGTTGATCCAAAATAAGTAAAGGTCGAACCATTAGGAATCTACCTTTTTGTAAGAAATAAGTCAACTAGTGGTTGACCTTACACGAGTAAAGGTAAAACCTTTGGAAATCTATGTAACTTTTTTTTAAATGTCAAGCCACAATTGATATAACACGAGTAAAGGTCAAACCTTTTGGCATCTATTGTAATTTACGGAAGAAGTCAAGACACGGTTGACCCAACACGAGTAAAGTTTGAATCTTTGGGCATGTATGTCAATTTGCAAAAAAAGTCAAGCCACAAGTTTACCTGACAAGACTAAAGCTTAAATCTTTTGGTGTTTATGTTAATTTATGAAAGAAGTTAAACCATAGTTTACCTAACAAGACTAAAGATTAAATTTTTTGGTATGTATGTAAATATTCCAAAGATGTTAAGCCACGGTTGACTTAACAAGAGTAAAGGTCATACCTTTGGGCATGTGTGTCACTTTACGAAAGAAGTTAAACCATGGATTACATAACATGAGTATAGGTCAAACTTTTGGGCATCTACGTTAATTTAAAAAATTATCCAAGCCACGGTTGACCTTACAAGATTAAAGGTTGATTCTTTAGTTATCCATGTCAATTTACAAAAAGTCAATCCTCCATTAACCTAACAAATGTAAAGGTTGAAAGTTTGGGCATCAATGTTAGTGTACGAAAGAAGTCAATCCACACTTGATCTAACACGAGTATAGGTCGAACCTTTGGGCATCTATTTCAATTTACAAAAGAAGTAAAGCCCTGGTTGACCTATTTAAAATACATGTTGACCTATTACGAACAAAGTCAATCAACGGTTGACCAAAACACAAGTAAAGGTTGAAGCTTTAGGCATGTTTGTCAATTTATGAAAGAAGTCAAACTATGATTTATACCCAAATAAAGGTACAACCTTTTTTCATGTACCTCAATTTTAAAAAAGTCAAACCATGGTTGACCTAACAAGACTAAAGGTTGCACATTTTAGTTTATATGTCAATTTACAAAAGAAGTCAGTCCACGATTTAACGTACGAGAGTAATGGTCAAACCGTTTAGAATGTATGTCAATACGAAAGAAGTCAAGCCACGGTTGACCAAATACGTGTAAGGGTCAAACATTTAGGCATGTATGTAAATTTATGAAAAAAGGTAAACCCTCGTTAACCTAAAAAAACTTAAGGTCGAACCTTTTTGTATGTGTTTCAATTTATGAAAGAATTTAAGCCACGGTTGACCTAGCACGAGTAAAGGTTGAACATTTGTTCATCTATGTCTGTTTATGAAACAAGTCAAACCACGGTTAATTCACGAGTAAATGTCAAACCATTAGGCATCTATCTTTGTTTACGAAAGAAGTAGACTAGTGGTAGACCTTACACTAGTAAAAGTCAAACCTTTGGGAATTTATGTAATTTTACACCCAAAAAAAAGAAGCAAAGCCACGGTTGACCTAAAAATACTAAAGGTAGAATATTTAGGTATCTATATCAATTTACAAAATGTCAAGCTACGGTTGACGTAACATGAGTAAAGGTTGAAACTTTGAGCATTAGTGTCATTTTACGAAAGAAGTCAAACCACGGTAGATGGAACACGAGTATAGGTCAAACCTTTGGGCAAATAATTCAATTTGCTATAGAGGTTAAGCATCGGTTGAACTAACAAGAATACATGTCAAACCTTTGGTTATGTATATAAATTTATGAAAGAAGTCAATCAATGGTTGACCAAACACAAGTAAAGGTTGAACATTTGGGCATTTTTTAATTTATGAAATAAGTTAAGCCTATGTTGACCGAACAGAAATAAAGGCTTAACCTTTGGTCATGTACTTCAATTTATGAAAAAAGTCAAACCATGGTTGACCTAGCAAGACTAAAGGTTGGAAATTTTAGTTTATATGTCAATTTAAAAAAGAAGTCAATCCACGGTTTAACAAACATGAGTAGTAGTCGAACCATTGAGAATGTATATCATTTAACGAAAGAATTCAAGCCATGGATGACAAAGTACGGGTAAGGGTCAAATCTCTAGACATGTGTGTAAATTTACGAAAGAAGGCAAACCATAGTTAACCCATTAATAATTAAGGTCGAACCTTTTTGTATGTGTGTCAATTTATTAAATAATTTATGCTTGACCTAACATGACTAAAGGTATTTACTATAGAAATAAACTTGCAGTTGACCTTACACGAGTCAAAGTCAAACCATTGGGAATCTATGTAATTTTACAAAACAATTAAGCCACGGTTGACCTAACACAAGTAAAGGTTGAACCATTGGACATATATTGTAATTTACGGAAGAATTTAAGCCACGGTTGACCTAAAAACTAAAGGTCGAGTCTTATGGCAATTATATAAATTTACAAAGAAAAGTCAAGCCAACGTTGATCAAACACGAGTAAAGGTCAAACCTTTAGGTATAAAAGTCAAGCCACGGTTGACCTAACAAGAATAAATGTTGAACCTTTTCTTATATATAGAAATTTACACAAGGAGTTAATCAACGTTTAACCAAATACGAGTAAAGGTTGAACCTTTGGGCATGTATGTCATTCATTAAAGAAGTTAAAGCATGGTTAACCGAACACAATTAAAGGTCTAACATTTGGCCATGTATGTCAATTTACTAAAAATGTCAAACCATGGTTGACCTAACATTGCAAACGGTTGAACATTTTTCTTTACATGTCAACTTACAAAAAAAGGTAATCCACGGTTTAACAAACAAGATTAATGGTCAAACCATTGAGAATGTATGTCAATTTGCAAAAAAAGTCAAGCCACTATTGACCAAATACGTGCAAGGGTCAATCCTCTGGGCATATATGTAAATTTAAGAGAGAAGGCAACCCACGAATAGCCTAAAAAGACTAAAGGTCGAACCTTTTTGTTTGTGTCAATTTATGAAAGAATTCAAGCCACGGTTGACTTAGCACAAGTAAAGGTTGAACATTTGTTCATCTATGTCAGTTTATGAAACAAGTCAAACCACGGTTGATCACGAGTAAATGTCAAACCATTAGGCATCTATCTTTGTTTACGAAAGTAGTAAACTAGTGGTAGACCTTACACTAGTAAAATTCAATCCTTTGGGAATTTATGTAATTTTACAAAAAGAGTAAAGCCACGGTTAACCTGAAAACACTAAAGGTAGAATATTTAGGTATCTATATCAATTTACAAAATGTCAAGCTACGGTTGACGTAACACGAGTAAAGGTTGAAACTTTGAGCATTAATGTCATTTTACGAAAGAAGTCAAACCACGGTTATAGGTCGAACCTTTGGGTAACTAAATCAATTTATTGGAGAGGTTAAGCAACGGTTGACCTAACACGAATACATGTCGAACCTTTGGTTATGTATACAAATTTATGAAAGAAGTCAATCAATGGTGGACAAAACACGAGTAAAGGTTGAACCTTTGGGCATGTTTATTAATTTATGAAATAAGTCAAGCCATTGTTGATCGAACAGAACTAAAGGCCTAACCTTTGGTCATGTACTTCAATTTATGAAAAAAGTCAAACCATGGTTGACCTAACAAGACTAAAGGTTGGAAATTTTGGACTTTTTGTCAATTTACAAAAGAACTCAATCCACGGTTTAACGAACATGAGTAATAGTCGAACCATTGAAAATGTATATCATTTTACGAAGGAATTCAAGACATAGTTGAAAAAGTACGGGTAAGGGTCAAACCTCTAGACATGTGTGTAAAGTTAAGAAAGAAGGTAAACCACGGTTAATCCAAAAAGAATTAAGGTCGAACCTTTTTGTATATGTGTCAATTTATGAAATAATTGAAGCCATGGTCGACCTAACACGATTAAAGGTATTTACTATAGAAATAAACTTTCGGTTGACCTTACATGAGTCAAAGTCAAACCATTGGGAATCTATGTAATTTTACAAAACAATTAAGCCACAGTTGACCTAACACAAGTAAAGGTTGAACCATTGGCCATATATTGTAATTTATGGAAGAATTTAAGCTATGGTTGACCTAAAAATACTAAAGGTCGAGTCTTTTGGCAATTATATAAATTTACAAAAAAGTCAAGCCAACATTGATCAAACACGAGTAAAGGTCAAACCTTTAGGCATCTATATCAGTTTACGAAAGAATTTTAGCCTGCTTGACCTAGAGTTAAGGTAAAAACATTAGGCATCAAATTCGATTTACAAAAGAAGTCAAACCACGATTAACTTAACAACACTAAATGTCAAACCTCTTGGCATCTATTTTAGTTACGAAACAAGTCAAACTAGGGTTGACCTAACAGGAGTAAAGGTCAAACTGTTTGGGTATGTATGTTAATTCACGAAAGAATTCAAGCCATAGCTTGCCTAAAAAGTCTAAAGGTTGAATATTTTGATATGTAGAAGTCAAACCATAGTTGACCTAACAAGATTAAAGGTTGAACATATTGGTATGTATTTCAGTTTTTGATTGATGTCATGCCACAGTAAATCAAACACGAGTCAAGGTCAAACCTTGGGACATGTTTGTGTGTTTCTGGAAAAAAAGTCAAGCCACGGTTGACCTAACATGAGTAAAGGTCGATCCTTTAAGCATCTATGTCAATTGACAAAAAAAAACTAAGCTATGATACCTAGAAAAATTTATGGTCAAATATTTAGGCATCTATGTCAATTTTTTTTAAAAAGGTCATGGTTGACCTGACACGAGTAAAGGTTTCACCTTGCATCTATGTTAGTTTACAAAAGAAGTCAAACCACAGTTGATGTAACATGAATATAGGTCAAACCTTTGGCTATCTGATTCAATATACGATAAAAGTCAAGCCACAATTGACCTAACAAGAATACATGTTGAACCTTTTCTTATATATAGAAATTTACACAAGGAGTCAATCAACGTTTAACCAAATACGAGTAAAGGTTGAACCTTTGGGCATATATGTCAATTCATTAAAGAAGTCAAAGCATGGTTAATCGAACACAATTAAAGGTCTAACATTTGGTCATGTATGTCAATTTACTAAAAATGCCAAACCGTGGTTGACCTAACATTGCAAACGGTTAAACATTTTGCTTTATATGTCAACTTACAAAAGAAGTCAATCCACGGTTTAACAAACAAGAGTAACGGTAAAACCATTGAGAATGTATGTCAATTTATGAAAGAAGTCAAGCCACTATTGACCAAATACGTGTCAGGGTCAATCCTCTAGGTATATATGTAAATTTAATAAAGAAGGCAACCCACGAATAACCTAAAAAGACTTAAGGTCGAACCTTTTTGTATGTGTCTCAATTTATGAAAGAATTCAAGTCCCGACATGAGTAAAACTTGAAACCTTGGCCATCTATATCAGTTTATGAAATAAGTCAAACCACGGTTGATCTAACACGAGTAAAGGTAAAGCCATTGGCCATCTATCTTTGTTTACGAAAGAAGTAAAATTGTTGTTGACCTTACACGAGCAAAATTCAAACCTTGGGAATCTATGTAATTTTACAAAAAAGTCAAGCCACGGTTGACCTAAAAAGACTAAAGGTCGAATCTCTAGGTATCTATGTCAATTTGGTTGACCTGACATGAGTGAATGTCAAACCATTGGGCATCTATTGTAATTTATGGAAGAAGTCAAACCATGGTTGATCTAAAAAGACTAAAGGTGGAACCTTAGGGCATCTATGTCAATTTACAAAAAAAAGTCAAATCAAAGTTGATCGAACACGAGTAAAGGTCAAACCTTTAGGCATCTATTTCAGTTTATGAAAGAATTCAAGCCCCGTTGACCTATATTTAAGGTCAAAACTTTAGGCATCTATGTCAATTTATGAAAGAAATCATGCAATGATTAACATAACAAGACTAAATGTCAAACCTTTTGGCATCTATTTTAGTTATGAAACAAGTCAAACCACAGTTGACCTAACACGAGTAAAGATCGAACCTTTGGGTATGTATGTCAATTCATGAAAGAAGTCAAGCCACAGTTTACCCAACAAGAATAAAGGTCAAATCTTTTGATATGTGTGTCAATTTACTAAAGAAATCAAACCACATTTTATCTAACGAGACTAAAGGTCGAACCTTTTGGTATGTATTTCAATTTGAATGACGTCAAGCCACCGTAAACCTTACACGAGTAAAGGTTAAACCTTGAGGCATGTTTTTTTATTCACGAAAGAATTCAAGCCACGGTTGATCTAACATTATTAAAGGTCAAACCTTTGAAGATCTTTGTCAATTTGCAAATTAAGTCAAGCCATGGATGACCTAAAAGACTAAAGGTCGAATCTTTAGGCATCTGTGCCAATTTAAAAAGAAGTTAGGCAACGGTTAACCTGACACACGAGTAAAGGTATAACCTTTCGGCATCTATGTCAGTTTATGAAAGAAGTTAAACCACGATTGATCCAACATGAGTATTGGTCGAACCTTTGGCCATCTAATTCATTTACAATAGAATCAAGTCACGGTTGACGTAACAAGAATTCATGTCAAAACTTTAGTTATGTATATAAATTTTAAAAAGAAGTCTATCAACATTTGATCAAACACGAGTAAAAGTTGAACCTTTGGGTATGTATGTCAATTTATGAAAGGAGTCAAGCCATGGTTGACCGAATACAAATCTAACCTTTGGTTATGAATATTATTGTACAAAAAAAATTCAAACCATAGTTGACCTGTTAAAACTAAAGGTTGAACCTTTTGGTATGTATGTCAATTTGCAAAAGAAGTCAATCCTTTAACGAAAAAGAGTAATGGTCAAACCTTTGAGAATGTATGCCAATTTATGAAAAAGGTTAAGCCCACATTTAACCAAATATGCTGTAGTGTTAAACCTTTGAGCATGTATGATACGGATATCCTTGCGAAGACTCTGGTTTTACGGAACATTGGATCTTTAACTTGGGTGGAAATCTCACCCAACCACATAAGTAGCACGAATTGCAGTGCCTAGCCCGCAGGGTACACTCAACTCGACTTCTAAGTGTCTAGCCCACATGGTACACTTAAGAGGTTTCTCTATAAACATCTAGCCCGCATGGTACGAATATAAAGGAGGTATTGAATACTTAGATAGCCCACATGTTTAAGCAATAATGAAGATAATAAGAATTTCTCAAAAGTATGAATTTGATTGATATAATTGTGTATAAAGTGTGTGTATTGCGTTTGCCATTCTCTCTTTAAATAGAGAAGAATTTCGGCCATCCTCAAACCCTAATCATAATCTGAATCTGAATCAATCTCATGGCAGCTTAAGGAAGCTAAAACCATGTCTAACTATAATACCAAAAATCAAATCCTATTCTGCCTTTCCTTCTGATTCTCGGCCGAAATTAGCATTTAGAAGACTAGACAAATATTACCTTATCTTAGTCTTACCAAATCTAATTCTAATCAGAATAGAACTGAATAAACTAAACCCTAATGGACACTGATTTCGAGAATGATCTCCTATGGCCCACATGGCCGAATGAAATCAGTCCATTGTAAATACATTTATTTTACAATGATCACACTTCCTCATTAAAAAACCCAGTGGGAAAAGGAGTAAAGTGTTCTTCATAATGTCTTCAATTAACCGACAACCTTGAATAAGTAATCCAAGAACTTGACGACCTCTTCTTAAGTTCTTCATCATGAAGGCGATCAATCAAACCATTCAATGCAGCATCTCTAATCTTCATTTTAGACCTTGTCATAGGTCCAACCATGTCTCTTAGAGGATCACGAACATAACCCTTGAATGTTTGATCACGACGTGGAATGTCTTCATTTATGGTGGTAGTCGTACCTTGATCTCCATCATTGCCTCCCTGTTGGAAAGGTTTCGCCCACGAAACAGAATCGTCTTCAAATGTAAATGGAGATAAATCAGAAACATTGAAAATAGATCTAACACCCTAATCTCCGGGAAAATCAATCTTGTAAGCATTATCATTCACACGTTCTAACACTTGAAAAGGACCATCACCACGCAGACTTAGCTTAGAATTCCTGGCATTCGGAAACCTTTCCTTCCTTAAAAGTGTAACCAAACCCAGTCTCCTTCCTGGAACATCATTGGCCGCCAGTTTTGGTTAGCCCGGGAGGCATTATGCGCATTGGTTCGTTCAATTCTCAATCACACCTTCTCATGTAATCTTTTAACGTATTCAGCCTTATTTTCTCCATCTATATTCTTTACCTGTTTAATGTTCAAAGGAAGTAAATCAAGAGGTGTTTTAGGAATAAATCCATAAACAATTTCAAATGGTGGTAAAGAAGTAGAAGTATGAATAGTGCGATTATAAGCAAACTCTGCTATCGGAATGCAGGATTCCTAATTCTTCATGTTCTGTTGGACTAGGGCATGCAGGAGTGCACCTAGTGTGTGATTCGTCACCTCTGTTTGGCCATCAGTTTGTGGATTACTTGCCGTAGAAACAGTAACTTCGTCCCTAACTTGCGCCACAATGTATTCCAAAAAAATGACAAAAAATTCACATCCCTGTCAGACACTATTGACGCAGGAATACCATGGAGACGGACTATCTCTTTGAAAAATAAGTCTGCGACATGTTTTGCATCATCAGTCTTCTTACAAGGTATAAAATGTGCCATCTTTGAGAATCGATCAACAACCACAAAGATAGAATCATTACCTGCTTGGGATCTTGGTAATCCGAGTACAAAGTCCATAGAAATATCAACCCAAGGATGTGTAGGAACAGGTAAAGGAGTATACAAACCATGAGGCTTAGTCTTAGACTTAGCCTTTAAGCAATAAATACAAGTTCGACAAATCCTATCAACATGTAATGGAATTTTCGGCCAATAGAAGTGTTCCTTCAACAAATTATAAGTTTTTAATGCATCAAAATGTCCCATTAAACCACCTGAATGAGCTTCTCTAACAAGTAATTCACGTATAGAACATTGAGGAATACATAACCTTTTATTCATAAACAAGATACCATCATGCCGATTTTTTTTGTCATAAGCACCAAATTCGCATGCAGTATAAACAGGTGAAAAATCAAGATCAATAGCATATAATTATCGCACGAATGAAAACCCTAAAATAATGCATTCCAATCGTGTAAGTAAAACATGTCTACGACTCAAAGCATCAGCAACAACATTTTCTTTACCCTTCGTGTATCGCAACACATAAGGAAAACATTCAATAAAACTAGACCATTTAGCATGACGCTTACTCAACATCATCTGACTCTTCAAATATTTCAACAACTCATGATCACTATGAATAACAAATTATTTATGAAATAAATAATGTTTCCAAGCCTTTAATGCACGCACAATTTCATAGAATTCTTTATCATAAACAGAATAATTCAAAACACCGCCCTTAAGCTTTTCACTAAAGTAAGCTATAGGTCGATTCTCTTGCATCAAAATAGCACCAATACCAACACCATAAGCATCACAGTGAATCTCAAAAGTACAATTAGAATCAGGTAAAGCAAGCACAAGAGCATTACATAATCATACTTTCAATTCATTAAATGCATTCTCTTGAGCATCACCCTTAACAAATTTTACATCCTTTTAAACTAATTTATTTAAAGGTACAACAGTAGATGAGAAATCATGCACAACTTTCTTTTAAAGGTACAGCAGTGGGATTAACTCACAAATAAAGTGTTCTTTGTTCACTAACAAATAAAGCATGCATAATTAGTTCACAAAGGGTATTGATACTTAATTAACCCGCAGGATTAAGAAAAATGAAAATTAATACTCGCAAGCAATAAAATAAAAAAATATATGTGTTTTTGATTGATAATATTGTTGTAAAATTCGTGGATGGCCTCCCCTGTTTATAGAGTATAATTCGGCCAGTACAAATAGAAACTGAATAGAATTATGGCAGATTTAAGAAGCTAAAACCACGTCTAACTAGAATTGGAAAAAAAACCTATCATACTCGAAATCTCCAAGAAGTAATCTTGAAGAATGTTACCTTATCTAATCTTAACAAATCTAATTCTAATCAGAATAAAACTCCATATTTTCAAAACCCTAATGGGCTGGGTCGAAAATATTCACTCTTCAGAAGCCCACATGGCTGAGTTATTGGACTGAAGTAAAATAATATTATAATAGTTTACAAAGATCACACTACCTCATTAAAAAACCCA
>JAULKK010284604.1:0-13955 GCA_032355705.1 Rubia peregrina
GCAGAGTACCGTGAACATAGTGAAGAATGTGAGTGACAACTGCAAAAATGATTATCTCGAGGGTCCTAAAGATACTGACTAACAGAGTTAACTGCAAAAGCGAGGTTTAGTCTGGTGATCTCAAGATACTGGAGAGCGCCAACCAATGAGCGATGAAGAGTGGGATTTACAATCTTCCAACTGGAGTCATTGTGAAGCTGAGATTGTGGAACAAAGGGGTAGCGACATGAACAATATCCATCATCCCAGCGCGGTGAAGAATATCGAGAGCATACTTGACTTGCCTAAAAATAAGCCAGCAAAAGTAGACACCAATAGATATAGCAATGTAGTACCTGAGAGAACATGAACAGAGGTATGAGCACTGCTACAAAGAAACCCAAGCTGTCGAATATAAGTGTTGAACCGCTGGAACCATGCTTGACATGCCTGCTTGAGCCCATAGATGGCTTTGCGTAGGCAATAGACATAATCAGGGCGAGTGACATCCTTATATCCAACCGGCTCTGATACCACGTAGAAGTAATTTTTGATGATATTATTCATATAATAGATAGGTTTAAATAGAGTACAAAGCATGAATGGGATAAGTTCTACCATGACTCTAAAACCTATATATATATATATATGGAAAAATAATCAAGCCATATCTTCTTTATGATCTCCTACCCTAACAACAACACCTAAAGCTATGTTGCCAAACATAGCAAAAGGGAGGGAGTATATCGTATAGTTGTTTCATTTATTCAAAAATTTCAAAGTTCAAATCAAATAAAAAGATTTGTGTAATTTTAAACATATTGAAGAGTATTAAGTGTAGAGGCGTGTTATTTATGCATTTCACTTTCACGTAATTAAACAAGTGTCCAGACACAATTCATTTGACGTTTTCCCTCCACTTTCTAAAATTGCCAGAACAAAAACGCTCATTTAGTTTGACCAAAATTCTACAAACCCATTGCACCGCAGAAATTCTTCCAAACCACCACACTGTCGTCTTCCACGGCCTCCTGCCTCCGTACAACAATGCCTTAGGTCCGCACGAGTTGGCACGTGTTTTTTACATCTTTTTTTGTCTTAACGTTGTTTTAAACCTTGTGTTTACTATTTTTGTACATAGGTTGAAGAACAACATAGCTGAGAATTCTCCCGATCAACAGCGCCGCAGTCTTCCTCCGCCTCGCTCTGCTGTGCGCAGTGCCTTAGGTAGGCACTATTTATGCACTTGCCTTTTTGTGTCCTATTTTTCTTCACCTTGTTTTAAACTAATGCATTTTTACTCTTTTTTGTAGTTTGAAGAACTGCACTGCCAAGAATTCTTCCGTCCCACACGCCGCCGTCATCTTTAGCCTCCTGCCACCGTGAATAACCCCTCTTCCTCAGGTCCATATGATAATCTCATGTCATGTTTATTTGTTTGAAAAGTTTTGTTTATTTTTTTCCATTTGTGCGGGTTTCGTTCAGGATTTGTGCGGGGTTTTCCCCACAAATTTGTGCGGGTTTTGTTCAGGATTTTTTTTCTATTATATTTGTGTGGGTTTAGTTTAGGATTTGAGCAGGATGTGTGTAAAAAATGGAAATGAAATTCAAAATTTTTTGTTTGGTTATTTAAATTAATATTTTTGGCTATTTATGAAAGAAGATTGAAAAGCTTTTCTTTAAGGCTGTTGATTGATCATTAGCTCAAAGCTTTTCTTTATGATTGTTTTAAATTTATTATTTTTACATTATAGATTTAGTCTGTGAGATTTTTGAGAACTTACTGTCAATATGTTACTGTTTATTCTGGTTTGAGAGAAAATAGAATAACACATAAGGCTATTATTGTTCAACTTTTGTTGTTTTGAATTAATGCCTTTAAATTTTAATTGCAATATGCAAAAAAGGTTATATTTTTGTTTCCAGAACTAATAACCATGTATCCTGAATTTAACTGTTGTATTTTGTCATAGAAGAAAAGTATGAGTTCATCATCCCAGTCACAGCTGAGGGATCTCCAAATGAAATTCAAGTCGCTGCAGGAGGAGCATAGAAGAGCGATGTTTGAGAAGCTTTCCGCTGAAGAGGAGCTCAAGGAATGCAAGGCCAGTTTGCGTGAGTTAAGACAACAAGTGTATATGATGAAATCCACGTGTGAGAAGGTTAGCAACGGGTTTAGCAAAGTGCATAGGGAGGTGGAGTCAGCTGCCGACGAGATGAAGAGGATAGCCAAGGAGGGTGCCGAGATGGCTGGAAAGATGAAGGAGCTCGCCAAGGCTAGCACAAATATTGTTGAAGAGTTTCAAAGCAAGCTTTTCTTTATGGAGCCTGCTGCTGAAGTGATAAAGAGGATAATTTTGGAAAAGGAGACCGAGGTAGCAGCTAAGATCAAGGAGCTCTCTGAGGCTCATCAAGAAGCAATCAAGAACTTGGCGATGGATCATACGAAAACTGTGGAGGACCTTGAGAGCCAAGTTATTTTCTGGAAGGATGAGGCTGAGAGAGTTCTGGGGCTTATCGGTACAAGCAACAGGTCGAGCAATGAGCATCAGCCGATGGAGCATGACCAGCCGGATGACACGAGTAGGCAGTGTAAGCTTGCAGATGTTGAAGTTCGAAAAGCTTTCCCCATCTCTAGTCCTGATACAACCATGCTTGGAGGTATGCATTTTTTCTTCTCCTGAATTTTAATATGAGCTTGATTGACCCTTCAGTTTGATATTCGTAAGCTTTTTTATACTTTTATACATGAATTTAGTGATACAAACAGTAGCTTCGCTATTTACACCAATGTGTGTGCATGTTTTTTTCAACGAAATCACTAGTTTTGTACAATTTACACACAAAATAATATCCAACTTTGTTTTGTGGGGAAAAATACTACTATTATAATATGAAGCATCTTGTTGATTTTCCAAGTAGTAGAAATCGTTTACTTTTCTGAACTGGCATATTTAGTACTCCTTTAGGATTTACCAAGTGGATTATGATTGTTTAGCTTCTTTCACTTTAAATAATATGTACAATTCCTAGTTGGCTAATTGCACAATTCCTGCACAATTCTTGCACAATTCCTAGATTTCTGGACTTCTAAGTTTTCAATCTGCTGGTTACTTTATGTACCAACTCCTAGTTGGGACCATGTCGAGTTTGGAATTGGGTCTAGGTAGAGTTTAGACCCGGGTATAGTCGGATTTTGCAAGGGTCGTCGAGGGTTCATGTTTGGGCTTATTTGGGTTCAAGTTTGTGTCGGGTCTCAGAAAGTCGGGTTTGAGTTAGGTTCAGATTGGTTTGAAATTGGGATGGGTTGGGTCAATTTTGGTTTTGGTTATTTTCTTATTGAACTCGGGTTTGGGCACAGGTCACATCTCGAGGTTGGGTCAACCCCCAATGGGATTTTAGGTTTAATTTGGTCTGACCAGGTTTCAGCCTAAGTCGGTCGAGTTTTGGTTTAGGATTATCATGTTGGTTTGAATTTTGGGCCAATGTTAGTCGGGTTTAGAATTGGTCAAATATTGTTTTTTGAGTCTGGGATGGATTGGGTTTTGAGCTCAATCTTAATCGATCGGGTTTGGGCATAGTTGGTCATATTTAGGGTTTCAGGTACGTGTTGTCGAATTGGGTCTAGATGGTGTTTTAGGTCTAGGTCGATCTGGGCAGGTTTCAGGCTCGGGTCAATTGAGTTTTGGGCCGATTCAATAAAATTTTGTATTTTGGGCATGCAATGTCGAATCAGGTTTTAGTCATGGGTTTTTGGGTTGGGTATTGAGCACAAATTGTTTGGTGACCAAATTGGTCAATCTTAGAAGGTGTTCAGTGACCAAATTGGTCATATTGGATTTCAAGTTTAGTTTTGTCAGATTTTTAGTTTTTGTCCGGGGTTGCTCGGTTAGTTTCGAGCCTTAGTTTTCAAGTCGGTTCGGTCAGATTGTTAGTTTTGGGTTCGGGTTGGTCAAATTTTGGGTTTCAGGCTTAGATTGGTTGAGTTCAGGTCAATAAAATTTTGGGATCGGGCCTGGGTCAGTCGAATTTAAAGCTCAAGCCTAATTCTGATTTATTTTTGGGGTCTAGTTGAATTTGAGTGAGTCAAGTTCGGAATGGGTGTGGCCGGGGCCTGGGCCGGTCATAGTGGACCGGGTTTTTTTAATTAAGTATTATAATTTATAAATAAAAATTTCACCTTCGGTTTGGCCGGATCGGGTAAAAAATGTGGATGCGACACAAAATTTCAAAAATAAATTTTTTTCCCACCTAACCTAAACTATTTAGATTTTTTACTTGTTGGATTGTTATTAATATGATAATATTTGCATTATGTTTTCTTAAATCTCTATATGTTCTTTTTCTTCAGTTATCCATGATGCAGATAGTCCGCTGGCTTTTATTGCCAGTGGATATGCATCTTCTCTGGAAATCATTGATGGCGAAGATGAAGAATATGACCTAGTTGGAAGTGAAACGGATAAGGACGTTGGTCAAATTGCCCTTGCAGGTATAGATTTATTTTTTTCATAGTAATATTAGTTTTTTTGTAGCATCAGTTAAGATAGAAAATGTATCAAGAGTGTGGAAGGAGTGGAGTATTTGCAGCTTTGAAGTCTTTGTAATCACGTAAATTTTTACGCTTTTATTATGCTATTGTGTTTTCTTACAACTCCATATGTTTCTTTTTTCCTTCAGTTATCCATGAAGCAGGTACTCCCATTATCAGTCAATCTGTGTCCCGGGATATCAGGAATGGTGAAGATGACCAAGTTGGGGTTGAGATGATGCAAATTGAACCACAACAAAACCTTGGCCAAAATGCCCTCAGAATCGGAGGTATAGATTTATTTTTTAAAATAATATGTGTCTTGTAGCATCACTATGTTGAAGTAGAGTATATTCCCCCCTTTCCCACTGAAAATGACATGGATTTCTGATTGTGATAGGTCATTTCACCATGGAAGATATGCAAAATGCGATTTCGACAGGTATAACTTCTTCTTTTAGTGTAAAGTCTTTCATATTTTTGTCGTGTACGATTGTGTATCGAGTTTATTGTTTTGTCTCTAACTTTTATGTTTCTGCTATTTTAGCTGTGAACGAAGCAACTGCTGCAATGAAAGAAGCAAATGCTCAACAGGTCAAAGAAGCAATTGCTGCATATAAAGAAGCAAATGAGCAACAGGTCAAAGAACAAATTGATCTACAGGTCAAAGAAGCAATCACACAACTTATTCCGGCTGCTGCCACCACTCTGTCGTTGTTTCCTTTGGATGAAGAGAATGAAGCGGAACAAACCAACCTCAAAGGTATACGATTCTTTCTTAAAGTATTTGATGTTCATGTTTATAATATGATATGACTTTCTTTGGTTATTATTTCACATTACTTTTGATGTTTGTGAGATTTAGAATATAGTATTCAATAGCTTTGCTACTCTGTTTGAGTTTTTTTTGTTTTTTATTTAACTTGCATGTTCCTTTTCTTTCAGCTACCAATGGGGAATTGTCTCCACTCATTCCTGCTCCTTTTCCCGATCTTACTTTGTTTCCTTTGGAAAACGACAATTGTGAGAACCGAGTGAGTGAGCACGATCTCAATCGTGCTATTGTGCCCATTGATGATGCTGAAGTTGAAAATGCTGATCCTGACCAAGATTCATTGTCTGAACCAGAAGGTATAATTGTTATTTTTAAGATGTCCGTGTTTTATATGAGATACTTGGTTTTGGTTATCATTTCTTACAAACTTTGAGCACGACCTCTCTTTGTTGTTTTGTTACTGATTCCAATGTTGTTTTTCTTTCAGATGTCGAGGTGGAAGATGTTCCGCTCATTTGTGTTACTTTCAGCGAGAGTGAGGATGAAGATGATCTTATTTACGCGAACCAAATGTTGAAGCGAAAAAGGAGACGACTCGATTCTGATCCTTGAGATGGCATCTAGTTCAGATTTTCTTTTGAAAAGTAGTAGTTGTTTGTGGTTTTGGTCCAACAATTTTGCAGACTTGATTCTTTATTTAGCATTTCAGTTGGTTTTACTAGGAATCGGAATTTTATCATCACTGTACAAGGCTACAAGCATTATGCAAACTAGAACATATTTGGATTTAGTATGAGTTTGGAGTCTGAAAGTTGTTCTTGTTGTCTTGGTTCACTTTAGTAATATGCAAAAATGCAAGTTGATATAATTGCTATGTACAACTATTTGTATATTTTTTTAGTTTTTTATCTAATGAAACTAATTTGACGTGTAATTGTTTTTTTTATCACTGAGGTCCCTATCTCAGGTTTGGCACCCAAAATTCCAGATTTGTTTTCTAGAAGCTTGTTAATGCCATTCTCCCCTTTGATGACATCATAATACATTCTAACATTTGCATTGATCAAAGTGCATATTCCTCCTTAACCCTGGCACCTCACACACTTCTTTAATGATTGTCAACTTGCATCTCTTTCTGGGACTCTTTCAATCGCATTTTGAAGTTACCTTATGTGTAGTTTCAAACTATTTGGGATAGGCTTACTTATATATGGTTTGTCACTGGTGAATAAAAAGTTCACACTAACTACTCTGATTAGATTAGCACCATATTTCATCTGTTGGCACTAGTGGAAAACTAGAAACAACACCATGTTTGATAATATGAATCCGAATACTCATGGACTGATTCAGTAGTAAGCGGAGTGATGTACAATGGTCTCGGCTGGGATTAATCCCACAGCTTAAGACACCTCCAAAACCTAGCATCAGATTAGTTAATGGATTAGACTTATTCTCTCAAAATTAATGATGATGCATCATGGAAGAAGGGTTCTAAAATACTTAGAATATAAAGGTGTTCCTCAATATTGCTCTAACTACCTTAAATTAGGCCACTTAGCTTCTGGATGCAGGTTTGACAATAATGTTGCTAAGTTCACAGCTTGGAGACCAAAAGAGAATCAAACTATCACAACTCACAAGTAATAAGTCCTACCCCAATAGAGAACATGGAAGACATAATGGTAAAGAGGTTGCCAATTCATCTGGTTTAAATATTAAAGAAAAGACTTATATTCTAGTGATAAAAAATAAAGCTAACACTTTGCAAATGTGGTATCTAATAGAGAACGGAAGCTCAGGAACAAAACGATGCTAAGATAAAACTTGAACCGTACCAAAGACCAGACCCCTGTTCAGGGTCTCAAGTTCCCACTAAAACTCTTCTCAATGACCCCCTACTAGTTGTTCACATTGAGGAAACATCTGATGAAAATGGCATGCCTGAAACTGAGATGAATCAAAATGTTGTGAACACTGATCAGTTTGTTTTGTTAAATTAATTGCTTGTTGTTAATGTGAATAATCTGTATGATGCTAATCAAAATTTGGTGACTTCAGAGAATGATGCTCCAAGAAATAACATCTTTGTCGATATTGGAAAATCGGACGCTTTCTCTTCAAATGATGTGATGCATACTTCATGTGAAGGAAAAAGGTTAACATAGGTGAATCTAATGTCTCTCTTCCTAATCCAACTATTGTTAACATTTCTAGTAAATCTAAACCCAAAACAGCTGAAAATAACATAACTACTCAATTATGAAAAAATCAAGATCAGGCGCAGGAAAACAAGTATATTGAAATAAATTAAGGAAGTCATCACCTATTAACCTCTAACAATAAAAAAGATTTTAAAAAATAGTTTGGCTTAACAATGGGCAATTGTCACTACTTATGGATCTGAACCAGGGTGATCTATCCATGACCAGGATGAAGCTTGGGTGAAACTAAGTGGAGGTCCGAACCGACCGATGTTGAGGAACCAGCGCATGATTTGTGGTTAGAGGTGAAATGCCACTCGAACCCAGAGCTAGCTGGTTCTCCCCGAAATGCGTTGAGGCGCAGGAGTTGACTGGACATCTAGGGGTAAAGCAAAGAAACCAATCCCAATCTAGACCTGAACAATAACTCTATTTCTCAGAAATTAAAGCCAACCTCACTAAATCACAAAAAGATTCAAACACTTAATTAAAAATGGAGAAACCCTGGACACTAGTGAAGTGAAATAAATAAATAGGGAACTATACAAAGAAAGATTACAAAAATACTCCTAAAAAGGTGACCTCTTCCAAAACACACTATGATAGGAATCAACGTTAGTGTCTGGAATTGAAGAGGTGTTGGTAACAATGCAACAAAAATACGAATAAAAGGCATTAAGAAAAGACATAAAATTAATGCTTTTGTTTTAATTGAACCAATGCTTGAATCTGATACAATTCAAAGTATTGCCTTCAAAACTGGTTTTCAAAACTATTTCTCTTCACCGGGTTGTAAAATATGGATCCTCTTGGATGATTTAATCAAAATAGAGGTAATAAAAGTGGAAGAACAGTTGATTCTTAAAAAAATATCTCATCTATCAATTAAATTAAGGCTTAGCTGGATTCATATATGCAAAACACTCAACAAAAGAAAGAATAAAATTATGTAAAACAATCTCAACTTTTAAAAACAAACCATTAACACTAATTGGGGGGACTTTATTGTTATCAGCTCTAATGAGGAATAGTTGGGACCTTCAATTCTAGATCAAAAGAGCATCAAAAACTTTAATAAATTGCTTAATGAGAACAATATGTCAAATATACCTATCTCAGGTAGTCTCTATACCTAGACAAGTATGAGACCCAAAGGTAGGATTTGGAAAAGACTAGATAGAGGTATATCAAATAACCTCTGGTGGTCTACTTTCCAATCATCTTAGATTAAAACTATGCCAAGGGAACAATCGGATCACACCCCTCTAATTTTCAATATATCAGATGCTTCAACAACATCCAACCCAAAATCTTTATGATTTCAAGAATGTTGGATTAATCATCAAACATTCATGAAACTTGTGGAAGATGCATTGCAGATACAAACTTATCTAACAAGAATGCAAAGATTAAGCTTTAAATTGAAAAATCTGAAACTTGCATTAAAAACATGGAACAAACAAATTTTTGGTAATGTATTTGATAAAGTAAAAAAAAAGTGAAGATCAATTATAGAAAGGTGAATTTGATCTAAAGAAAAATAAAAATGAACAAATACAATAAACCTTAATTAGGCCAGAGCAAACCTAACAAATGCTCTCAGAGACCAAGAAATTTACGGGAAAAAAATCAAGGATAAAATGGTTGAAAGAAGGGGATTCAAATACCCAATTTTCCATCAAATAGTCAAAGCTAAACATAAAAAAACAGTTACTCACCTCCATTAAAAATTATTCAGGAAATTTTATTCAAGGACAAACCGAATTCAGTAAAGAAGCAACCCAATTCTATACAAATATTTTAACAGAGGAAAATACTGATCCAACAGGTAATAATTCAACATGGTTGTTGGATAACATGCCTAATATAATAAAAAAAATGAAATACTCAATAATTGACCAAAGCTGTTACAAGGGAAAAATTAACTGAAATAATCAAGAATGTGGATAGTCAACCAACTCTTGGACCTGATGACTTCTCAGGAGTTTCTTACAAAAGTCCTGGCATATTATTAAAGAGGATTTACTAAATGCAGTGCAAGATTTCCTGAACTTGTCAAAAAATTTGAAGCTATCTCTTCATCTCTAATACTCTCAATCCCCAAGAAAGAAGTATGCTCTTCTTCGAAAGACTACATGCCAATTAATTTGTGTAATTTCACAAATAAAGTGCTATCTAAACTCATATCAGAAAGAATAAAACCCTATATGAATCAAATTATCAGCCATGAACAATCAGCTTGTGTGTGGTAGATAACTTTTTGATAATGTACTTATGATGCAAGAAATAACTTCATTTTTACACTCTAAAACTTGTGGACATGACATGATAATAAAATGGGACATGATGAAAACCTTTGATAGGGTTTCATGGTCCTTCTTAACGAAACTTCTCGAACAACTTGGTTTTTCTGACCACTTTAACTCACTAATAATGGGAAACTTAAAAAAAAAGCTTTCTTCTCCATTCTTATAAATGGAGCCCCTAATGAATTTTTCTGTGCAAAAAATGACTAAAACAAGGGGGATAAATCCCCCTTGTTATTCATTGTAATGGTAGAAACATTTACAAGAAATTTAAACTTCTTATTTCAGTATGCTAACATAAGACAATATAAGCTCCCTGAGCCAATGATAAAAGTTTCCCATATTTCATTTGCTGATGACACGGAATTTTTTCTGAAATATACAAAACAGGGGCTTAAAACAATCATAAGCTTTCTCCAATCCTATGAGTTGCCTACTGGCCAAAAAGTTAGCTTTGAGAAATCAAGCTTATACATATCCAAACGCAAAACACAATATATAACTAATCAAATCAAATATGAAACTGGTATGGTAATAGGATAATTACCTTTTAAATATTTGGGATGTCCTATGTTCACTGGCAGAGGTAAAAACTCTTAATTTTATCAAATAACCAGTTCAATCAAATTGAAGATTAATTCTGGGAACAATAAGATGCTATTTGCATATGGGAAATAAATTTTAATAAAAACATGTTCTATTATCAATTCCCTTTAATAAATTGATCACTGTATTAAAACCAACTAAACACACAATTGGTAAGATTCATAAAATGTTTTCTAAATTCTTATGGAACCCAAACACAAATGATTCACAGAATAAAAATAAGTTGGAGATCATTTCATAAACTATGTTATCCAACTGATGAGAGTGACCTTGGTTTTAAAGACTTGAACATTGTGATTATAATCTTCTCACTTAAACTATAGTGGAAGCTACAATATCGGGATTCATTATGAACTAAATTCATGTGGTCAACTCCAGTTATCACAAAAATTCAAGAACATGGGTCAGGATCAAAGAAGTCAATGGCATAGCCATTAAAAACATAAAAATCAAAATTGGTTAAAGAAGGGTATCCTTTTGGGACTCAAGCTGGAGTGAGCATGGTCCAATAATCAATAGCTGGAATTCTAACTCTGATTTGCCTTTTCCAGACTTCTCTGTATCTTATTTCTTACAGAATCAGAATGAATGCATTGCAATGCTAAGACATAATCTCCCAGATCATATCATCAAGACTCTTGACTTGCATCATCAAATATTTTTTGAGTATGATGATATCATGGTGTGGACACAAACAAAACAAGGAAATTTTAGCCTTTAATCAGCTTATGAATTAATAAGACATGAGAAACCGAAAATTCAATCCTTTAAACATTTGTGGTCTCCAATTATTCCCCCCCCCAAAAAAAGTATGCTTCGTGAACTAGAGACTATTGAATAGGCTAATTCTTTTTCCAGATATACTAGAGGACCCTACATTTCACTTACTTTTAAGATGTTGTTTCTGTCTTATAGAATATGAATCAATTCACCACAACTTTAAGGAATGTAAGATAATAAGACGAGTCTGGAACTTCATAGACAAGACTTTTAACATAGAAACCAAGCACTTCAGATATCTACAACATAAATTTTATTATTATAGGAACTTAGATATCAAACACACAAAGTTCAAAGACTTGATTAGACTCATTCCATGTGTTGTTTCTTGGTTTATATTGTGCTCCAGGAACAAAGCTCATCATGAAAGAATTAAACCTGATATCAATATGATTATAAGGAAAATTTTGTATCAATTTAATGATATTAGGTTGGCTTATAAGATGACTTTATCTGGGAGTTATCTATGAGATTTTCAAAAGTATTTGCAGCCAGGTGCAAGGTCAGAAAGTGCATCAAACCGGATTACTAGTCAGCTCCAAATAATGAGTTCTGCAAACAAAATATAGATGGATATTGTTTAAAGAATGGACAAGCAGGAGCAAGTATTATAATCAGAGATCAACAAGGTCAACTTGTGGTAGAAGCCACTAAAACACTCGGGCAATGTACGACACTTCAAGCTGAAGCAAGGGCAGTATTATTTGGACTGGAGGAAGCGGAAGAACAACACATGTATAACATCCAGATAGAAAGTGGCTCTGGCATCCTGATCAAGGAAATTAAAAGGCATATCAAGCCTCCATGGAAATGCTTTGAAGAACTCAGTAACATATGAACACAGCTTCAACGTTTCAACTTCTCCATCACTCACATCTATAGGAAGGAAAACAATGTCGCAGATTAACTAGTGAAACTCGCGAGCATTGATCATGTAAACTCAAAATTTTCTTTTGCAGGTCTGCCCAAGGATGTACGGAGCAAGATTCAACTTGATGCCATCTCAATGCCTTATTTTAGAAGGTTTAAAATTTCTTAGGATGGCTTACAAATTGTAATGAACTCTTATTGAACCATGCAACACTTTCTTTCATTGTATTCCACATTTTTTTCTCGAATCCTTGCAACTCTTTAGGATACTTATAGGACATATGTATAGCTTTAACGGTTGCACGAATATTTCTGAGGTCAGATTTTTAGCCCCCCTCATCTTTGTAATTATTTGTTTTCTATTTAATAAACCGGTAGGGGTCCGCCAAACCCCCTCACCATAAAAGGTGGTATTTAATTAAAAAATATTGATTGTCTGTACTACTACAAATTAGAGATCCAATAAACACTGTGGCATTGCTATTCGCGATGAGTAATGATATTCTTAGTAAAAATTCTTAATGAAGCATCAATTATGGAATTAGAAAATTGATTAATATATCCATTGTTAGTTACACTTTTAAGGAAGTTAATTAGTGATTTTGTCTTTTCATTTACGCCACCTCATTCAGTTTAATGTTTCACTATGAATTTTTACTGAGAGTATCATTACTCATTGGGGATATGAATTTTCTTTCTGTAAAAGTCATCACTACAACAAAAAGCTCTATTAGGAAACTTATATAGGGACACTATTATAAGAAGCGTCCCAACAAATGTATATTAGAACACTTATGAAATTAAACCACATTACGTACGCATCTAATTTTAAAAGTGACATTTATAATCATTTTTGGAAATAATAAGTCTCATAATAAACTTGAGCCTATGCATATAAAATAATTACAATAATTAAATGCACAATCAAACTTACTTATAAACTTCCAGTTAAATATGAATATTAAAATATTTAATTCAGCTACTTGTCATCTATTTTTTATTATAAAAAAATGCCCTTTATTATCATTTCAGGCATAACCACTCTCACAATAAACTCGAGTTTCACTCAAATCAGGTTCATATATGCTTCCATTTATTTTAAGGATTAAGTAATATTTTGTTGTGAGAAGAAAGTGAATAAATAAAGAGAATAGTAATTATAAATGTACCATCACTACTGGAAAACACCCCCATAGGCACTGGTATTTTGAGCATTTTCATACCGATCTCTAAATTATTAGGCACCGGTATGAAAATAGTCGAATACTGGTGCCTATGGTGAAATCCCGGTGCTAGTAAATAGGTGATCAATAAAAAAATCCGACCAGTGATACTAAACTCACCGGTCAGAATGAAACCCATAAATTCATATATGCTAAACAAAACATACAAGAAAATAAGAGATTCATCACAGATATTGATGATACTTGGGCCACGACCCTTTGAGGCCCGCGAGCTTCGAGCTTAAGGTATCGTTTAAGGTCTAACTCGAGGCCCATAAAGGGACGCGTGATCCAATCCTAATCAAGGATATTATTTATTCCTACAAGGAAGCTATATCGAGTTACCAATTGTACTCGAATTACTATACATATAAAATAAGGAAAGGAGCTTGAATCCTATTCAAGATCGGGTTCTCCTCCCCTATAAATACACAAGCCTGGTAAGCCTTTAATTCATTCAATACACTCTTAATACAATGCTTATACTAACTTAAGCACCGGAGTGTTTACCCCTCGGACACCGGGGGCATTGTTTTGCAGGTCGGGCGCAATTCAGGGATCACGACGAGACGCTTCTATCGGTGAAAACATATTCATCACTACACACATACAAAGGGTATATTTTATTGTTTTTTGTTACTTGAATTACTTGAATTATATATGTTTTACTTCAACATTGAT
>JAULKK010284613.1:0-13954 GCA_032355705.1 Rubia peregrina
AAGACGGTCTTTCTCAAGACTTTATCTTTTACATAAATGAAAAGGTAAAACTAATTTCGCGGGTTTTTTAACCTTTCGATATCGAAAAATACAGTAATTTCATGTGATGTGACACGATGTGTTAATGTCAATTTCAGTGGTGGAACTAGACCGAAATCTGAGGAGGGGCGGATCCTGAGTTAGGGCAGCCACTGAAGGTTCTACCGGAGGTTGGGGGCAGATTCTGGATTGGATCACCATGTATCTCTACATTCACAGGAGTTTGGGGGCAGCCGCTCCGGCTCACCCTATAGTTCCGCCATTGGTTTCATGCGATTGCTTTTGTTTCACTATTTATAAGAGGTGTGGATTAGAATCTTCATTTAGTTGTATACGCTTAATTATTATGAATTTTAGATGAAAAAGACAAAGAAATAGATGAATTATGTCATTATAAAATATTTTTGATTTTTTCAGTTATGTCTAGGTCTAAAAAACCATGATTAGTAAATTAATTCGATATTAGAGGAAAATGAATAAATAACTATCTTCGTACTTTAAGGAGGGCAAATTATTTCTTTGGTCACAAACTATCTGGATCGTTCTACTATGATCAGTAGAAAATAATTTAAATCACTTTTGAGTTTTGACCATCGAACTTTCCAAACGAGTCAAGGTCATTATGTTAGGTCAATCAGTCAAATCTCGTCTATATCTTGTTACGGGCTATCTGCATGACAAAATCAAGGCCAATTTGTCTCTTCGTTTATTTACCTACATGAATTGTGGCCACTGAACTATTTCAATTGTCCCACTTAGGCCAATCAATCTTTTGATTACATTACACCGCACAAGCACACTCGCTCAAAAAACCCTACTCCGCCGCCAACTCTCTTCTTCCTCTGAAATTTTTTTTCTCCGTCTTCTTTTCCCCTTGAGGAGATGGGGAAACAGTAATTTTTTTAATTGATATACTTTTAATGATTATGTTATTGAATAAGTATGGATTTGTTTCCATACATTAGTATTGCTCTTCGATTTGATAGATTAAATTGATGTGTCCAAGATGAACATTTAATCTAATTGTTCAAGTCGATGTATTTTGTCTGATTTGCTTTTACAGATCGTGTTTTCATGATTTCGTTTGTGTTATTCTATTAGGTGTTCCATTCTTGATCTGTGTTTTTCAAGGAGTTTAAAGTTTGAACAATATAGATCGTGTTTTGTATCAAGATCAAGTGATTGTTGTAGATCCCTGTTTGGCGTAGTGATATTGATGCCGATACGCTCCTCTTCGCCAAGTGGTCATAATTTTTGCGGAAGCGGATTAATATCCCTGAAGGCGATGTTACATTTTTTTATCGGATCTCTGATATGTAATAGTACAAACGATTAGTCTGATTGATAGATTAGTTATTGTTAGAGGCTAGTTAGTTTGGATGTCAATTCAACTTATTGTAATCGTCGTTGGGCTTTTTCCCCAACACCTTGGAATGATTGATTTTTCTCAAAAAAATAATTGATTACATTTGGCCATCAAATTATTTAATAGGCCAAGTCAACCTCCTTCCGTAACTTATATATGTTAAATCAATTAAGTTATGCCAAAAGGCAAATTCTTTGGAAAGACGGTCTTTCCATAACCTTATGGAAAGATGAGATTTACTTAGAATAATAAAAGGTTAGAGGTCTTAGTTGCAATATTAAAATTTTATTATACAACATGTAGTGGTTATAAAGTTTATAACCCGATTCATGCAACTCGAAAGTTTTATCTTCATTTCTTCTAATTTACACTTTAAACCTTGATCTTTCCATGACTTATGGAAAGACCGTCTTTCAAGAGACTGACTCCTAATTTAATGAGATAACTGCCGAATATATTAAATAAGTGATGTATACGAGAATATCGACCTTTACCGCATTATAGGGGTAGGGTATAATTTACCCCCAATTACTTACTAATAAAAATATAATTGATTTAGAATCAATATAAGAAATGAATACCATTTTCGATTGGTTTTGTATATATTATATACTTTTTTTACTCACTATATATATACATATATATACACACACATCACAGTTATTTTTGGGTTTTACATTCTATCATTGTATCAGTCGGGTCTCTCTAAATATTCTCTAGTTTTCCCAAAAATTACCAAAATTTTCCTCCGATTTTCGATCTTCGACCGCACCCACCCGCCGTCTCCATGCCGATCGGCGACGCTGCCCAGCTAATGTCGATTGTCCGATAGGAACCACCCAAACGTAACCGTCACGTGCCGCCACATTCCACTCACACACCTCGTCAATCTGGCCGCTGTCCACTGTTGCTTTTTCTGCAGTTCTCTGCTGCTCCAATTTCCAAGCATGAAAGTTAGATCAGTCCACTGCCATTCACAAGCTTGTTGTGTGTTTGGTGAAATTTTATTTTTCTTCTTTGCTTGGACCTGTTTCTTATGACGTCAATTACACGTCCATCGTTGATCAATTGCATCACCATCAAGTTTTATGGGTCCAACTACGCTCACTGGTGTACTCAGGTTATTTCTATTTTACGTACTGTTAAATTAATTAGTTTTGTTGATGGATTTGCCAAAAGCCCCGATCTCCCAGCAAGTTCGGCTTCTAAGGAACCAGATAATAAGGTTTTCGAAGATGTCGCTGCTCGTGATGCTTGGATTCAGTCAAATCAGCTAGTCCAAGTGGCTCTTTTCGCATCCCTGACCCTATCTGCGATGTCTGTAGTTGATGGTATGGTCACTGCTGCTCAGGTATGTGAGGCTTTCGCCACTAAATATCAAAATAATTCTCATGCTTATCACATTTATATCTGTGATCGTTTGTATGACATTCGTCAAGATGACCAGTCTGTTCCGGATTATTATTCTCATTTTACGGACATTCTTGATGAACCGTGTATTTTGGGTCATAATCATAATGATGAAGATATTGTTGTGCTGTTTTTTCGTGGCTTGAATGATAAATTTACACAGTTCTCATAACACCTTGTATACTATTGTTGCTGATGTTGAGGTTTTATAATTTTCTCTCAAAGCTCCCTCGTCCTCTACTTCTGGACCAGTTCCTGCTGCTATTACTGCTAATCCATAGGTGTTCGGATAGGTCAACCATGAAAATAGACAGGGGGCGGCCGAGGCCACGACCATGGAAGAGGTGGCAGACGCAATCCGTCGTCTGTCAGTGGTGGCACCCCTCCTCAAGGTGGCTGTGGCGGTGGAACTTATGTTTGCAAATTATGTCATCGTCCTGGTCATCTTGCTTAATAATGAAACAAGTTGTCACATGTTTCTCACGATAATGTTGCAAATATAGCAGACACAACTTTGCACAGTATTATCAACAATATAATGCCACTACTAATTGGTATATGGACTGTGGTGCTACCAATCACATAACTACTTTCGCTTCCAACCTGGATAGCGTCGCTCCTTATAATGGTAATCGTCAGGTTTATTTTGGAAATGGTTCTTCTTTGCATATTTCCCATACTGGCAGTTTCTGGATTTCTGATTCCCTCACTTTATCTGATGTCTTGGTTGTTCCACAAATCACCAAGAATTTATTGTTTACTGCCAACTTAACAAAGGATCTAAATCATGTTGTTTGTTTTGATAACACTTCTTTCACTATTTAAAATAAGGTACCAAGGAGCTCGCGGGCCGAGGACACAGTACGGGAGGTCTCTACATTTTAGATTATGGTGGTACTGCTTAAGTTTTTTTTGTTAATTCAAATAAAGCCACGATCTCATTTGAGCTATAGCATAGTCGGTTAGGACATTTTCCTTTTTTTTGTTATTTCATCTTTGAATAAGACTAGTAGTTTGTCAGTTACTAGTTTGCTGCCTAAGCCTCATTTATGTACTTCTTGTGAGATGGCTAAAGGCAAGTGTCTTTCTTTTAATGATAATTTAAAATGCACACAACACATACTTAATTTAGTTCATTGTGACCTTTGGGCACCCTCATTCGTTGTCTCTCGCACCGTGTAGCTTTATCATGTCATTTTTATTGATGATTTCTCTCGATTTAATTCGTTATATCTTCTACGACAAAAGTCAAATTTTGTGTTAGCTTATATGCAATTTGAAGCGCTTGTTGAGAATTTTATTTTTAGCCACCATTAAAGTTTTTTAGAGTGATAGTGGAACCGGGTTTGTGAATCATCGCATGAGAACCCCTTTTGTGACCGAGGGCATTCATCACCAGCTTTCATATCCTTACACTCCGGAGAAAAATGGTCACGAAGAGAGGAAGCATCGTCATATTATAGAGACAGATTTATCGATGCTCTTTCATTATGACCTTCATCATTCTTTTTGGTATGATGCCTTTTCGACAACAGTCTACATCATCAACAGACAACCTACTCCAGTTTTATCTGGTCAGTATCGTCTCTCTGTTATTTTTGGTACTACGCCTGACTACTCCAATTTTCATCCATTTGGTTGTCGAGTTTTCCCATATTTTTGGCCCTATGTTGCGCATAAATTGGCCCCTCGGAGTATGTCGTGTGTATTTTTGGGTTACATTTCTCAGTACAAGGTTGATAGATGTCTTGATCCCTCACAAAGAAATAGTACATCATTCGTCATGCTCAGTTTGTTGAGTTGTTTTTTCCTGCTACTCGTACTGGTATTATTACAGATTTATCATCACTGGATGTTTCTAATTTTTTTGGAGCCTTCGCCAGTCCCATCAGAGGTGTTTGAGCTATCTTCTTCAGTAGAATCACCCATTATTTTGGAAAATTTAAAATTTCAGACTGTACCAGCAGCTCAGGGTTCTTTAAAAAATTGTGTTTGTCTACCATAGGGTGACCAGCAACATGATTAATAGTAGCATGTTTCGCAAGCTCAGACAACGACATTGCACGCACCGGCCACCCCGGCCGCGCGTGTGCATCATGCCCCACCAGCGTGGATGATGGCAGCTTCACCGGAAGATCCGGGCACCCTTGCTTCACCAGTGGCGCCATTGGCATCTCCTGCATGGCCATCATCGCCAGCCTCGTGTTATATGTCATTGTCTTGGGTTTCGTTCCTACCTTGGGATCCGCACCATCTCCGGCTACGGGTCCCTCTTCTTGACATTCAATGGTAACTCGTTCGTGCACTGGTTCACTACAGTACAAGGATTTTTCTGACTATGATATTTCTGGCTTATTTAGGGCTTTATTTGCAAAGACTAAGCCTCGTAGTCATTGTTCGGCTGTCAAGGATCCTGAATGGTTGCTTCTATGGACTCAGAGATGGATGCTCTTTGCACTCAGGCGACGTGGGAGTTGGTCATGCGTCCTCCACATGATAATGTTGATGGATTAAAATGGGTGTACCATTTAAAATACCAGGCTAATGGCTCTCTTGACCTACACAAAGCCATGTTAGTTGCTCAAGGTTTTTCTCAATTACCTGGTTTTGATTGATCATAAATTTAGTCCGGTGGTGAAAGCATCTACTGTTCATATTATTTTATCTCTTGTCGTCACTCGAAATTGTGCTTTACAAAAGCTTGATGTCAAGAATGCATTTTTAAATGACGTTCTTAATTCCCTGGTTTATATGGAGCATCCTGCTGGATGCAAAGACTCGATGCATCCTGATTATGTATATTGTTTATGCAAGACAATTTATGGTTTGAAGTAAGCTCCTTGCTCTTGGTTTCAGCGCTTCAGTTCTTTTTTTGTTGGCCTGGGTTTTTTTTATGTAGTTCCGCCGATACATCATTATTTGTATTTTCGCAGGGTGCCTCTTTACTTTATTTGTTGATTTATGTTGATGACATTATTCTGACTGGGAATAATGGTCATTTCATTCAGAATTTAATTGATCAGCTTAATTAGGAATTCAAGATTACCGATCTATGCACTTTACAGTATTTTTTGGGTTTGGAGGTTGTTCGTACTTTTGATGGCTTATTCCTTGGTCAGGTCAGATATGCCAAGTACATTTTACTGTGCGCCAGAATGCAAGATTAGACTCATGTTGCTATACCATTTGTTGCATTTTTGTAGCTTTCCAGCTCTTCCGGTAAGCTATTCGGAAGTCCCACGTTTATCGCTCTTTGGTTGGTGCACTAAAGTATTTGTCGATTACACGTTCCGACTCGTCTTATGTTTTGAACATGGTCAGTCAGTATATGTAGGCTCCTACTGATGACCACTACCAGGTTGTTACTCGAATTATGCACTATGTATGTGGTACTCTCTACTATGGTCTACAGTTTCACACAAATTCATCCACTTTACCATTTTTGGGTTATTCTGATGCTGATTGGACTCGTTGTATTGAGATTCGTAGGTCTACATATGGTTATGCCATTTTCATTTGGTAACCTAATTTCATGGAGTGCTAAGAAGCAACCTACGGTCTCTCGTTCTAGTTCAGAATCAGAATACCGAGATTTGGCTAATACTGCCGCGGAACTAGCTAATACGGTATCTTTGCTATGTGATGATAATAGTGCTCTCTTTCTTGCTCAAAATCCAGTTTCGCATAAGAGAGCCAAGAACATTGATATTGACTATCATTTTGAGTGTGATATGGTGTCTTTTGGCAAACTCAAAATTGCTCATGTTTCTACAAACTTGCAGCTTGTTGACATTTTTACAAAGGGGTTACCTCGTCCTCAGTTTGAGTTCTTACGCTCCAACCTTTGTGTTGCGACCAGTCTACACTTCGCTTGAGAGGGGTAATAGAGATATAAGTGATTTAGAATAAGGATAAGAAAGGAAAACCCTTTTATGATTGGTTTTGTATATATCATGTTTCATATTTGTTTAGGTCTTATATATCTTTGTACTCACTATATAAATATACATATATATATATATATATATCAATACACACATACACAACTATTTGTGGGTTTTAGATTCTATCACTTACATCTAATATCCCAAAAAAGACATATTTAATCTAAATACCACCTTGTTTTTTAAACTTTCAATCAATGTTATATGAAATTCCATACAAAATTAATGTTCATTTTACTATGTATTAATCCATTATAAAAACAATCGTACACATAATTCTGTCTAAAATTTACGATTTGTAAATTTAATAATGTAGATAATATCTTGGACAAGAAATGTCTCTGTACACAGAGCAAAAAAAAAGGAAAAAAGAGAATCAATCAAACTAATTGAGAATGCCAATAATTGATAAGCATAAACGTGAATCGCGAGTCTTTCATCGGATAAACCCTTTTGAGTTTTATAATCCAACCAAGCCCAAATAATACAAATAAAAATAAAGTAAAAGTATTACCCCTGTCATTCCAATTTCCATCCCATTTCCATCCACCAATAAGTTCACTCTAAACATTTTATAGCTAAATCTAACATGAAGATCCCAATGACCCTATGGAAATGGTGTTGGCAACTTTTCTTTGGCATAGTGAGGATTAGGGATGTTCATGCTGACCCACTGTAACATAAGATTGGTTTGGGTTGGATCAAATTAAAATTCTCATATTTTTGTTAGATCGGGTCGGTTCGGGATGAACTGTTATGGGTCGATCTAAATCGATCAAAATTATATAAAAATCATAATTTTTAATAAAAATATTAATATTTAAATAACAAATAAAATAATAATTTATTTTATATATTTTATTTTATATTATTAGAGTCCGTCTCTTGAAAGACGGTCTTTCCATAACTTATGGAAAGACCAAGGTTGAAAATGTAAATTTGAAGAAATCAAAATAAAAAATTTGGGTTGTATTAATCCGGTCATAAACCTATCACTCAGAAATGTTGCATAATAAAATTTTAATATTGCAACTAAAACCTTTTACCTTTCTATAATTTCAATCCAACCCCGTATTTCCATATAGCTATGGAAAGACGGTCTTTCCCAAAACTTTGCCATATTATTTACTTAATAAAGGAAAATATAATTAATTTCATTTTACTTAATTAAAATACTTTTAATATTTCAATTAAAAAATATAATTTTATTAAAATTTATTCATGTAGTTATGAATATATA
This sequence comes from Rubia peregrina, assembly GCA_032355705.1. Lineage (NCBI taxonomy): Eukaryota > Viridiplantae > Streptophyta > Magnoliopsida > Gentianales > Rubiaceae > Rubia > Rubia peregrina. Next base: position 8,000 of record JAULKK010284613.1, read on the forward strand.
TTTCATACATTAATCAATATGTTGTTTATAATTAATAGTAGTTTTGCAAAATTATTTTTAGTTTTATAAATACTTCTTTTTAAAGAATGTTACACTTGTTTATGAAGTAAATTATTGGTGGATATTTCTTTTGTGGAGATTAAACTAACTCTTTTCTATGATTTTTTCCCCAAGAAAATAGGGTAAAATTGCAAATGGGTCAAAACCGATCGATTTGGGTGAAAATGCAACCCAACACGTTTTGACCCAACCCGCTCGACCCAACTGGGACATTGACCTGACCCAACCCATATGAGTCGGGTAAAAAAGGGTCGGGTCGGGTTGGATCAGGCAATTTGAACACCCATAGTGGCAATTCCAAATCTAAAATGAAAGGGACGATGTTGTCTTCTATGAAAAAAATTATTATCAAATTTTTTAATACATTTAAATTTCTTCAAATTTAATAAAATGATATATTAAATATAATATTAGAATACTTTTTAAGTGCATAAGAACTGTATTAATTAATGATTATGTATATAAACTAACACAAATATTTATGTATAGTACAAATTATAATGTTGAAGTAGTATGATAAGATTATATTAGTACGTGAAATAAGGAAATTCTCATCAAAATAATTACTAAGAAACAGTAAAGTGAATTTTTTTTAAAAATCAAATTAAGAGATTGCAAGTTAATACTCCCTCCGTCCCATTAAAAATGGCAGGAGTTGACTTGGAACAAATGTTAAGGAATTGTGGTGGTCCACATGTTTGGAGGGGTGTGATTAATTGATGAAAGTGGACCAAAATTTTGGACAATCTTGACCCTTGATTTCTTGCTAAATTGGGAATAAGACAAAACATGCCATTTTTAGTGGGACGGACCAAAAAGGAAAGTGTGCCATTTTTAGTGGGACGGAGGGAGTATGTTAGAAAATTTATGGAAGGAGTTGCCACGTGAATGACTTGAAATAGTTTGAACCTTCCCCTAGCGTAGAACCCCAAGCAAACACCGTTAAAATATATATTATGAGTTAATTATTAAAAATGGAGTGTAGTGGATGATTTATCCCTCTCCATCAATGGATGCCGCTCGCCGGTGAAATTGCATGCAAAACCAAAGTCCTAGCTAGAACGTCCTGGAACACCCAAAACCAGAATCCAAAGAAATTCACATCCTTCCCCATTCTTGTTAATAACTTCATTAATTTATTTGGATTTGATAATTAGGTGCTTGAACGGAATTACACCTGATGCTTGAAGGTGAATTTAATTACTCCTACCACTAGATCCACCCGATGGCACAATCACAAATAATTAAGAGTTCGTCCTCTATGAAATCATTGTATAGTAAGATCAAACTTGAATAATGAAAAAAAATAGAATAATATAATAAAAGTTTTTTTGAATTTAAAGGTGAAAGTATAATTACTTTTAGCTCAGGGTTAATTTTTAAAAACAACGCTAAAACTTAGGGATCAATATGCAAATTCTAGAAAAAAAACATAAATCTTTGAAAACAACTCTACCTCTATCATATTCCATTTGAAGCTCCAGCTTTCAACGTTTTCTATTACCGTTACCATCAATGGCATTTTTTTTCCATCACCGTTCGATGGGATTACTTGATAGTCAGTGAAATCACGTCAATAATTAGCGTGTTTCTTTGATGGCATCGAAATCGTGTCCCATTCGCAGATTGCATTTCCAGTTTTCTAGCTCTGATATGTGGCCATCGATAGTGATTCTGCATTGAGTTTTTCCAATAGACGGTGAGTGAGGCATGTCACCATTAGGAATGAGCATATGGTTGCAGCATCGACAAACAGTGTTGGATTCGGCGGAATGGGTGCAATTGTTGTGGGTTAGGTTTTAGAAGGAACGGTCGACCATGGGGTGGGTACTGAATTTGATAGAAATTCAAGTCAAATTTAGGTTGGAGATTTGAGTTTGGTGAGTGGGCTGATTTGTGTTTGTGTTTTGGTGCTTCACACTCGCATCCAAATTATAACACATCCAATTTAAAGTAACTAAAATAAAAATTCTAAACTACTTTTAAATCAAATAAAAATACTAAAATGTACATCAAATAAATATTGAAAAGTTACTCAATTGAAAATGATTAAGCATTAAATAAAACACAAAATACATATCAAATATAAAAAAGCTATGCATCAAATAAAAATTAAAATGCATACTAAATTAAGATAGCTACACACCAAATAAAAATACTAAAATATACGTCTAATTAAAAATACTAAACTTGCTCAGGGTCGAAGACTGGGGAAAGGAAAGGTCTAATTGCAAAAGTTATTGAGAAGGAGGTATTGTTGGCCTTAAAAGGAATAGGGGATCACAAAGCTCCAGGAGTGGATGGATACAATGCCAAATATTTTATGGCCAACTGGAAGGTTATTGGGGTAGGTGTGATGAAGGCTATCAAAGAATTCTTTGAGAAGGGGAGAATGTACAAGGCTGCTAACATTACACTGATAGCTCTAATCCCCAAGCATAGTGGAGCAAGAAAAGTGAAAGACTTGAGACTTATATCATGCTGCTCTAAATTGTACAAAATTATATTTAAAAAATTGACTTTTGAGTTGAGTTCAGTGATTGTTGGGATTGTACATGGGAGCCAAGATGCTTTCATACCTGGGATGAATATCCATGAGCATATTATGTTAGATTATGAGCTAATTAGGGGTTATAACCGAAAAATTGGAGGGAAAAAATGCTTGATTCAAATGGACCTGCAAAAAGCCTATGGCACTATTTAATGGGTGGCTCTAGAAGTCATAATGGAGGAGCTTGGGTTCCTAAGTAAGTTCATGAACTGGATTATGATATGTGTGAAAAGTGTCTCCATAAATAAATGGTGAATGGGAATCTGACAGACCTAATACAAGCAAAAAGAGTTTTAAGGCAGGGTGATCCTCTTTTCCCCCCCTTTTGTTTGTTTTGGTTATGGAATATTTGTATAGATGCCTGATGAAGCTGGACCTAAATGAAGAATATATTATATATATCATGATAGATGTGAGAAGCTTAAACAGATGAATTTGTGCTTTGCTGTTGATCTGTTATTACTTTCAAAGGGGGATAACAGATCATTAAAAGTACTTATGGATGCTTTCTTGAAATTTTCTAGTTCCACTGGACTGAGGGTGAATCAGGCTAAGTGTAAGATTTACTTTAGCGGTGTGGATGAAGAGGAAAGAACCTTGACTACTGATATCACAGGTTTTGAAAGAGGAGAACTGTCTTTCAGATATTTAGGGGGTCCATTTAACAAGCAGAAGGCTGACAATTCAGACATGCCAACCCCTTATTGAGAAAAGAACATACAAAATCAGGCATTGGAGTTCTAAGTTGTTAAACTCTGCAGGCAGATTGCAACTAGTGAAGATTGTCTTGTTTGTTGTTGCCAACTACTGGATTCAATGCTTCCCATTACCAAAGGTTGTGTTAAAGCATATAGGTGCAATTTGCAGGTCTTAACTATGGAGTGGGAAAGAGGAAATCACCAAGAAATCACCAATTTCTTGGGATAGAATATGCTCACCAAAGAAAGAAGGAGGCCTAAATGTGATAGATTTGGTGGATTGGAGTGAAGCATTGATGATGAAAACACTATGGAATATATGTAGAAAATCCGGTAGCCTTTGAATTAGATGGATTCACACTTACTATATAAAGGAGAAGGAGGTTATGGAGGTGGTAATCCCCAATTCAATCTCGTGGATGATGAAGAAACTGATGCAATATAGAGAAAAAGCAAAGAATTTAATGCAATGGAAGATGCAACTGGAGAAAAATAAGTATGATAATATGGATAGACCTAGAGCTAAATTCACATTATGAATGGCTTGTCATGAGAGATTGTTAACTAAAGACAGGTTGATGAAGATGAGAATTACAAATGATGGGAGCTGTATGTTTCGCACTGAAGTGGAAACATTAGAGCACTTCTTTTTTGAATGCAACAGGTTCAAGGAAATCTTCCTAAAATGGTTGTAGATGCAAAGGGAACCGAAAGGGTGGAGAGAGAAGATGCAATGGCTGATGCAAAATTGCAGGAGAAAGGGAGTAAAGGCTGAGATGCTCAAACTGGCCATAGTTGAAACCATATACACACTTTGGAAGCTGAGGAATGATGCAAGTTTTAACAAGGAGCGGCAAAATATTGATTTGAAGGAAAGGATTATTGAGTTTTTTGTTTATAGAGCTTGGATGTAAGCTAAGTTGAGGGGAAAATGTGTAAAGTTTATTGTAGAAGAGTTGTAGAGAGCTGAAACGATGTAAATAAGAAATTTTGGCAATGAAAGTTACATAATTTTCCAAAAATAAAATAATAATAAACATCAAATAAAAAACTAAAAATACACATCAGAATAAAATAATTAAACATCAAAAAATATATTTAAGAAGTGATGCATCAAATAAAAATGCTAAAATAGTTAACAATCAAAATAAACTAGTTAAATGTCAAATAGAACTGTAAAATACACAGAAAAAAATTAAACATCAAATAAAATTATTAAAATACACATAAAAATATTATAGTTACTCATTAAATAAATACACTAAAAACACATCAAATAAAAATAATTGATAATCAAATAAAAAAACTAAGATGCGACACTGATATCAAAAAATAAAACATCCATATTTAGATATATAAAGTCATCTGACACTACTAAAATATCAAGGCACACATTAAATTAATCTAATATTCGGAAAAAAACATAAGCATCGATATTTATGATAAAATGACACGGTAAAACAACATCAATCAAAATGCAAGTAAAATTGAAATTTTGAAAAACTAACATAGCAAAATATCGCATCAAAATGTATAAAATGTTAAATGTTTAATATATTTACGCAAGATTTTAAATCAAAATATCAAATTTTAACTTTAAAATGCATGAGTTCATTGGAAAAAATGCTTTTGAAAAAGCATCATGAATTTTAATCAAGTAGTATTGGAAATAAATCATCACAAAGATGGAAAAACACGAGTATAAGGGCATAACTTTTGCCCCCGCGAGTTTAATGACCCAGATTGCAGCTTGACGAAATTAAAATGACCCACAATCATTAAAAAAATTAATTATTTACACCCAATAATTTTATTTGAAAAAAAAAGTGATAATTAAACCCCAAAGATTTCCTTATTTCCCAAACATTCCGTAGATTTTATTTTCAATTTCATCATTAATTAAATTTTATTTTGTTATATATTAGTCTATAATCTCATTATAAGATGGTGTAATTAAAACATTTTTTAATTACTCTCGCTATCCCATTTTAACCTGCAATTTAACTATTTATTTAATCAAAACTTCCTAATTTAGACTCTAAAATTCAATTGGTATATAACTATAAATACTATTGTGTGATTCATTGTTAGATTTGTTATAACATGTATTTTCAAAATATCAATTTTCACAAGTTTTAACTATCCGTAATTAAAGGAGAAAGTCTTGTGTGAGACTGTCTCACAGCGAGACCAAGGATTAATGTGCAATATAATGAAATTTAATTAGAGATGGAGTTCCAAATATAATTTAAGAAAGTTTGGGAGAGTAAAGAGAGATATGAGTGCAAATACCATGTTCTGGGGATGCTGGGCATAAATAATTGGGGAATTAATGATTCCGAGTCATAAGAATCTCGTGGGTCAAGAATATGGGTTAGGGAAATTCGCTGATCAATTTTTCCCCTCATTTCCGCGCAATGTGCGGGTTTTTAGTACCAGACTTGATATTTCAATTTCAGTACTTGATATTTCAAAAAAACCTTGTGATATTTTTTCAAAATCTAATTTTTCACTAAAATTATATGTCTTAAAGTTAGTTTTTTTTATCTTTTATTGTAAATATTGTGTTTGTTTGTTAAAATTTTGACACTTTATACATGTTGACACTAGTTAGTGATATTTTATTATAGAATTTTAATTTTAATT
>JAULKK010284634.1:0-13953 GCA_032355705.1 Rubia peregrina
CACTTCGAGTGACAATAGTCCGTAACTTTGTGTGTGGACGAAGGTTACCATTGTTAATTGTCATGATTAACCATTCATCTAGTTATCCGACCAACGAGGTCTGAAGGTTTGCGTGTAGAGATAGAGTAGGTAGCAAACTTGGATTATCTTTTTGATCCTAGAAGCCATCGATAAGATGGCTACTTCCATTGCCTTTTTAGGCCTAAGGGTAGTTCGTTCGTGGTATTCCGCCCGGGACTTAATCGCACGGGGGAGAATCTAACCTGCGCAATGTGCAATAGCCTTTGTTGCACTCCCCTAATTGCGGAGGTAAGACTGATGAAAGATTTTATATGCGCACCTGTATGTGACAGATAGGGGGAAGTTTTGACCATTGTCTGCACCATGTGACACAAACACTAGAATAGGGTTAAATTCTTGTATTTGATGAAATCGTTGATCGAAATAACATTGACCAAGTTACGCAAATATTCTCCAAGTGCTTGTTTATGTAGTTTACTCCGTTGATTGCGTGCTTGTAGTTTATAGTTGAAATTCCTCCCCTCAATGGTTATTTTCACAACACTCTTCATTCCTAATGCATGGTCGGATTGACAACCTGACTACGGTTGTGTTTAGTAGATTACTAGATTCCTGATATCTCTGTGGATAACCTCGGTACTTGCCGCCATCTACCATTCTTGGTAGTATAGTAGTAGGAACATGAGAAACATATAAATCTCCATCTTTGATTACGGTTCCCTCTCGGCTTAGTAGATCTCCCGTGGTTTATTAGCGACGTCAGGAGGGGGAAGGTCAACAATAATTTATCTCCTAGACCAAGTGAACACAGAGGTGGACCATAATGTCAAAGAATGAGGGAGGGAAATACATTTCCATCCAACATAAAATTTCAACAATCATTACCTGCAACCAATTCAACTTGGAAATAATTATCATTTTGCAACAAATTGACTTAAAAGGAAAAACATAGTGTCGTAATGCACTGTCTCACATGAGATGGGAGTGAAGCTTGGATTGCATTGGCATTCAATTTTCTGCATTAGGTTATGACAATCGTGTGACTTCAAACCAACCAACTTGAACTCTTCCACTGACATGTAGTTCTAATGTTGGACGAGTATGTACCTAGAATCTTGACACTACTCAATGTATCACAAAAAGATTTATTCTCCGAATGCGACATAGAATAGCATGCAGGAGGCAAATAACAACCATCACCAAAAGTGACTGGCCCCAGATTCTTCCAAACACCCATCTCAACCAAATCAAGCCTAGCTTTCAACCCATCCTTTGTTTTCCCAGGGGTATTTAACAACGTCCCAATCAATGAATCACAAACATTTTTCTCGATGTGCATGACATCCAAACAATGTCTAACATCCAAATCCTTCCAAAAAATTGAACATTTCTTCCAACTACTATCAATAACTTCTTTTCTTTTCTTCTTCCCAAAATCATTGGGAAAGTTCTTCACATTATCAAAAAAAATCACCATTTAGTGGCACAGGTGGTTCTGTACCCTCCACTTTCCCATTGAACCATTTCTTCATCGAGTGCCATGGGTACCCCTTCCGAAGAAACCTCCTATGTCCCTGAGAAACTCTTTTACAACCGTGTTTCAGTTGACAAAAATCATTATCCTTATCACGGACGGGACAACCTAAGTGGCCTTTCACAGAATACCCAGACAAATTTCCATGTGTAGGGAAGTCATCGATGGTGCAAATAACATAGCTTTCTAAGTAAAGAAATCTTCAACCAAACCATCAAACATTTGAACACCATCTTCGAAGAAGGTCATCAAATCCTTCACTAGATGAGCAAGATACATATCAATATCATTACCCACCTGCTTCGGCCCTGATATCATCAATGACAGCATAACATACTTGCGCTTCAATGGTCAACCAAGACGGAAGTTTGTAAATTACCAACATAATAGGCCAACTACTGTGAGCGCTGCTCATATTACCAAATGGATTCATACCGTCCGTACACAAGTCTAACCTCAAATGTTGGGATTTTTTGCCAAACTCAGGGTATAAGGCATCAAATTTCTTCCATTGCGTACCGTCAGAAGTATGTCTAATCACATCATCTGCTGGTCAGATCCTATTCGCGTGCCAACGCAACAACTTTGCATCCTCCATGCACGCATACAACTTCTTCAAATAGGGTATGATAGGGAGATACCATAACACTTTTTCCGATGTCTTTTTCTTTAATTTAGATACAAGTTACACCTAACAACAATTCCACCTCCTTCAACTTGTACTGAGACTCAACGCAAACCCAACAAATTTCTCGATATTTATTTGATTCCCCCCTATACAACATACAATCGTTTGGACATGTATGAATTGTTTGCAATTCCAAGCCCATGGGTCATAGAATTTTTTTGCCGCATACAACCTATCGGGCAATACATTACCTTCAGGAAGCAAATCCCTAAACAACTAGAAACACTCGGTCATCAACTTATTAGTCCATCCAAATTTTGCCTTCAAATTCATTATCTGCAACGTGGCATTCAAAATAGAGTGTTTTAATCCTCTGTACAAAGGCGTCCCTTTCTAATCAATCAGTGCCTGTAACGACTCGGGTTTACCTTTGAACTCCCTAGCAATATCTTCCACCATTTCATTGAACTCCACATTGCCATCCAATTCGTCTCCCACCTTCGTGTTACCCACTTAAGTAGTTTCGGAGGGATCCTTAATTACTTCCCCATGCCATACCCAACGATTGTAGGTAGCTTGAAACCCCTTCCTCACGAGATGTTCCCGCATCTTCTTCCTCCCTAGATATGCATAATTTCTACACTCCTTACAGGGGCATCGTGCTAGTACACTACATTTTAAAGAAGCATCTTCAAACGCTAAAGAAATAAATGATTCAACCAATGACATGTACTCGGGTGATTTTCTAAGATCATTACCAATGAGTTCATCTCGATCCATTATCCTACAATTAAGTTAATTACAATGTAACCTATGATCATTCATTCAACAATAATCAAATTCCATATCACAAACCCTAATTGAACGTATATAACTCATTCAAAGCATCACAATCCTTAACATTTGCAAGACTACGAACTAAATAATTTGAAGAACATCTAACCTTCTCCAATGGAAAAAGGACACACTATAGAATATGAAATCACTTCTTCAATAAGGGACAAGAAATGAGAGCGAACCCTTTGCACAAATTTTGGATTTTGGTCATTAAATGATTAGGGTGCATTTTTAAAATATACTTTCACATTTGGGAAAATGTTGATATTATATACAAAGCCATGATTATTTGATTTCTGATACTGGAATCTAGATACGAAAATATTATGAGTTAGGAATAATGTTCTTCTCTTCATGTTCCTGGCAACATACAATTACGAGCTCAGAGAAAGATCTGGAGCTTATTTCCAAGATCGGAATCTGTAACTTTTAAAGGCGGTTATGACTAACTGCCTTTAAGTCGGCCAATTTGAAGGCGATTCTGACCTCAACCGCCTTCCATTAGCCATCAATAAAGTCAGTTTTTCAAAAATTGCCTTAGAATTGAAATTAACCATCTTCAATTTTGTTTGCCGGTCACGATGGGTAATTTCTGAATTCGATAATTGCTCTTGAACGTGGTTTTTAGCATTTTTTTTAAAACCACCTTCCAATGACGCCTTTAGTAAATCCTCTCCACCAGTGATCCCTTATCTTTTTAATTAATTTATTTTTTCTAGATTCTATGTAATTAAGTCAAACTAATGAATATGGACGCATACGTTCAAATTCATTAGTCTAACTTAACTGCCTATCATCTAAAAATAAATCAATGTAATGAAAGAAAAGATAAACGTCAAGTCTTTCATTGTTGTCTGAAATGAATAAGCTTCCTTGGTTTTCCATACCCACGTCAGTATACACAAAGCCATAAAATATATAAACTATATTTTATGATACTTTACACAGTAGATGTATAAAAAACATTCAAAACACTCATTTGACTGAATCAGCATGTCATATCCCTACTCGGACACGATACTTAATCCGAGCCTGGATAACCTAGGGAGGGAGTATGTCTTATTAGGATTAATTTACTTTATATTTCAAATAATTTGGAAAATAAAAATTTATGGATAATCACTTCAAATCCGAAAGGAAATAATTTATCATAGAAAATGAATTAAAAAGGAGCCTGAACCCATCTATAATTTTCTAGAGTGAATCTGGGCCATTCTTTTCCCATGCTGCTACTTTAAAATAGAGTGGGTCTTCTGACAGGCGGCTTGTCCATAAACTTATGGACAGACAGTCTGTCTTATGGACATGCGGCCTATCTTATGGATGGGCCAGAGACCAAATTGCAATTAATGAAAATTAAACAAAATTCACGGGTGAAATTGTAAATATTGGGAATCAACCCATACCCTTCTTCCCCAAAATTGATGCCCAGCTCTATCCTCTGCAACTTCTCCCTTCTCCATTCTTCTCCCTTCAACCTCCATTCCAAAATTTCTATCTCTTTTCCAAACTTTAATCTCCATTCTTTGTAAATCTAACATCTCCAAGCCGACCAAATCCTTTTCCGATCGATTCATTTTTCCCCGATGAGATCTTCAAAAGATCGGTCAGTTTCTGATGAAATTTGCGATGAGCTCTTCGCGTTGCAACAAAATCTACATCAACAAATTTCAATTTTAACAAATCAATTTTAGTTTCAAGAGGATGAAAGTTTGCCTACTAGTGTTAAAAATATGATTTTTCACATTAGAATGAGTTTATGTCGTTGAATTGCTTTTGATGTAAATGAAATTGTTGTTAAAACTTCTGAATGTATGTATTCTCCTGCTATGAACAAGTAAAAAACACGTGACAAACATTTGAAAAACAAAATAAATGTTGATGAAAATTTTTGTATATAATATGCACATGTTACCTTACAATAGGTATCGTTTGTATTAGAACATGCACATGTTTTAAAAATCGTGAATATAAATGATAAAATACTTTAAGAAGACCATACATAAATTAAGGTGAAATTTACCAATTTAAAATTGTCATATTAAATGTGCATTGATTACTTTACAACATATACTGCTTAAACAAAAACACACACATGATTTTAAAATGCCAATCCTTCTATGAAGAGCAAAACTTTGTCAGGAGGTAGTGCATAGGTTACCTTATGAATCATTTCTATTTTTTTAAAACATGATATTAGCTTACAGCTTGTATTTCTTATAGCATAAAAAAAAGAGGTCACACAATTTTGTAATTTTTGCATTTTTTTCATATGAACTGCATTTATACCTTACAATGTGTACTAATTACATTGAAACTTCTATTTGTTTTCAAACAAGGGAGTAAATTTTCTTAATTTCAATGAAAGAGATGTCACTAAAAGTCTTGTTGGCATGAAAACAACATATGTAAAAGCATTGCATAATTTGTAAAAAAAATCATGATTTTTTTTGGTTTCATATACGAGAATAACTCTCAACACTTGAACTAATGGTAAGATACGAGATAAATCCTACAAGTGCCCATAACAAAAAGCTTCTATTATAAAACTTACAATTACAACAATGTTCCTATCTAGATTAGCTAAAATATCTAATACAATGAATCAATTATTAATTTTCAAAGGTAGATCATCTTCGAATTCCTTGAGTTCAGTGTCAGATTCATCTAAATCAAGCTCGTGCTGAAATTTCTTGTGGAGTCAAATGTTCAATGTTGTGTGATTTCATATCACTTCACGTTTAGATTCAACTCTTAGAAAAGTCATACACGTTGGATCTTAACAGGTGCATCATATCAGCAAACAGGTACAATTTGTAATTAAAACAAACAATAATCAACAATGAAAATAAAAGTCAAACACAATAAAACTAAGAATTATATATTGGATAATAACAAATGCAATATATAAGTAAACAGATTCAGTTCCTAATTCAAAACGAACAACTATCAACATTTTTTTACAGGAAAAAAAGTCATACACAACACACAATTCACAAGTAAAAACTGGATAGGTGCAACATATAAGTAAACAGATGTAACTCTTTATTCAAAACATACAATTAACAACAAATGAAAACAAAAGGTCATACACTATACAACTAATAAGTACACATTGAATACTAACCGATGCAACATATAGGTAAACAAATGCAGCTCGAAAATTAAAACAAATAATCAGAGAAAAAAGAGTGAGAAAAGGCCATTTTACAGTACAACTAATAGATACACGTTGGATAATAACAGCTGTAACATATAAGAAAACGAATGAAGCTCGTAATTTAAGACGAACAAGTATCAAGTTTGTTGTAACAACAAGAGGACATTCAAAATCTACACATAAAAACACACAAATCAACTCAAAACATAGAAAAATCGATGTTTAATGCTCAAGAGAACAAAGAACATACCAAATATGAACAATAGAACAAAATTGAGCGATAATACAATTGGTAACAAATTCTAAACATACGGCATAATTCATCCGGCGAACGATGCAACAACCGACGAAGAGACAAACCGACAGTGACGCTGAAGAAGAATTCAAGAAATAAGCAGACGGAGAATCGCAGAGCAGAGGCAGAGCAATGCAAAGAATAGGCGGAGAAACAAAGAAGAGCAGAGAAGAAATTGAAAACAACACAAAAAGAAGGGAGAAATCATTGGAGAGAGAAGATGGAAATTATTGGAAAGAAAAAGAAAAAAAGGCGGAGAAGAAGGAAATTAGGTGTTTCATTTAATAAAAGACTTAGATTTTCATTAATTAATAAAAATCTCAATTTACAAAATAATACTTGACCCGTCCATAAACGGGCAGCCTTTTCTATGACTCTCATTTTAAAAAATTGTTTCTCTGATTTATGCACATTTTTCTGAAAAACCCTACTCCAGAGTCCGGATTATCATCTGTTCTCGACAGCCGTTGGTAATCAAATTAATTGTATTTTTCCTTCCGATTCACAAATTCGTCAGATCCTTCTTCACCGAAGCTCAACTGGTGAATTCAGGCGATGGATATCACATCACAGCTGCAAGAACAGGTCAACACAATCCCAGAACTGACATTCAACACATTCGGGTCGTTGCAACGTGATGCCCCTCCAGTCAGGCTGGCTCCCAAGTATCCAGAACCGCCAGCTAACCCTACCGTTGCTCCCGCAGAAGATGCTGCCGCCGTTAATCCAGCAGAGGAACCGTAGCTTATGAGTTCTGAACTCGTCAAGGCTGCAAAGCAGTTCGATGTTTTGCTCTCTGCTCTTCCTTTGGGAGTGGATGAAGAAGACGCGCAACTGAAGAGGATAGTTGATCTCCAGGCCGAAAATGACTTGATTGGTCGAGAGCTTCAGAAACAGCTCGAAGAAGCCAATAAGGAGCTGAAGCAAGTACAGGAATTGTTCACCCAAGCATCTGACCACTGTTTGAACTTGAGGAAACCAGATTGAGTTGTGTGCTTCATAGGCCATGTTTATTTTTTGAGTGTAATGTGTTGTGTATGTTGAGTTAAAAAAAAGTAAGTCTGATAATACCTCAACTTTGATGTATGGTGATTTTGGTTGGTTTTAGGTGATGTGTTGGTGTTTTTAATGTTGTTCTTTTCCTGATTCAGTCGGTCAGTATTCATTTGGGGACTCTGCTTTTGGATAGAAGACATTAGCCAATAGCTTCTCTGGGGAATTTCCTTTTCTTCATACATTGATTTTCGTGTGTTTTCCCAATTAATCAGACTTTCTATTTGTCTACAACGATTTAATTTGCTTCACTTATAAATTCTCATTCATTTTTTTGTTCCTAAATCCTAATAATTGGTGTTCTTTTTTCTGGTTTGGGAGATTTCCTATGAGTTGTTGGTGACAGGGTGTTTTACGACTTGCCACTGTCAGTTACGTAATTTCTTTCTCTCTCTTTTTAGGTTTAGATTGGACACTTTCTTTGCTATTTTACTGGTTTCCCACTAGAATTTGTGAATTTGAGTTGGTAGCCCAATTGGGATTACATTACAAGGCAAATTTTCAACTCCCCTGATTTTCTTTCTTCAATTCAAACATGCATGTTTATTTATCTGTAAATTTATATTGGTTGATTAATTTTGTCAGGGTTGCTATATTAAATTGATTTTCAATTTTATATTATGCATTCAAAGGCCTCTTCTTGGAAATTTGCACCGCATTTGTTGATTTTGCATGCTTGCATGGCTCCTTATGATTACAGGTGGTCTATTTTATCAATTTCTTTTGCCCTCTTTCAGTTATTTGTGATAGGTAGTTTGTAATGAAATTTGTTAGTTTAGGATGATGACCTTTTGATGGTGGATGATGATAAGTTTGAGTTGTTTTATATTTATGAGGTGGGATTTCAGTGACAGCCTTTTAGGATGACCCTTGAAATTTTCTTTTATTGAATCCAGGCGCTTGAATTTCTGGTATAGATTGGTGCTTGATCAAAGATTTAGCAGCTTCTTGTTCATGGATCGTGTATCTAGACCCTAATCCGTCCTCTGGGAAGTTTCTTTTTGTACATGAATTCTGAATCGTTAGTTCTGTAATGAAACTGGAAGTGCCAAAACTAGTGTTGCTGAAACTATATGCCATGAAGCTGATGTTATGATGTTTCTTTTCATTATGTCTCATCAATGCAAAATAGGCAGAGAGTACCTTGAATCATCATTTAATTTCCAAAGTTTTTTTTACCTATGTATGTGGTTTGGTTGTGTTCTTGATGTTAAAATTTTGTTTCCTTTGCTCTTTGCTATGTTTTAGATTAGAGTTTGGAGCACTCAGTATTGTTATTTTTACCTATGAGACATCAAGTGATCAAACTGAGGAGAGCACATCAAGTTCATCCTTATCGACTTCTGTATTTTCAAGGCAACATTGTTAAATCACGAGAATGTGAGCGCTGTGTATTGGAGAAACAAGCCAATCAAGGATCAAGACCCATGTGTTAAATAGCTAAATAATTAATTAGTCTCTATTGCTTATAAATAATTAGTATCAAAGTTATCATTAATTAGTTTAAATAATATACATACTCCATGAACAAGAAGCTAATGGTAGTTTCCAGTAGACCTGGGTGCAAACTTTTTCGTACAAAAATCTATGAACTGGGGCTACGCACAAAAATTCAGCTTGCATACTATTAGAATCATCATAACTCCAGGTTAACTTATGAGCACTAAAGATATCCTGCATAAGGTGAATGATTCTCTTTCTCATAATAACAAACCTTGGTTGAATTTGGTCTTAAATTGAACTATTTATAGCACACCATATCACCCAAGTAATAACTGCAGGCAACAATCTTACACATATCCTATGAAGTTTAGACTTTAACTTGACATTCCACTAATAAAAGAATCTATCCCACAAATTAGCAAAGTTTTCTGGTGTTAAGTCACAAAAGATATGCATAGATTTCCATAGGTTTAGCACCAGAGGACATTCATGGTAGACATGCTGCAAGTGATCAGATGCATTAAGGCAAAAACAACATATGGATGACAAGTTAAAGGTTTGCTCCTTCAGCACATCAGAGAGATGGAGTAATCTATACAACAGTCTCCAATTAAAGAAACCAATCTTTTTTGGTAGATATTTAGACCAATGTTTAAAAGATTGTAATTTCATCCTTTTACGTCTGACTAGCTCATAAGCTGAAGACAAAGTAAATTTTCCATTCGTTTTTGGCTTCCATATCATAAGATCTTCATAGAATTAAAAAATTGTGAAAACCTGAGCTAAAATGTCATTTATTCTAGCAGTTAATCCACAGGCTAAAGATAATCTCAGGTCATGCTGGAGATAGAAATATTTTTTAACGGTCAAATATGAGTATGAAAGCTCATAATCTGCATTCCAACCATCATATAATAACCTAGCATCAAGCCAATTGGAGAACCAGAAAGAAGTGTTACCTGATCCTACCTGAATTGTGGTATTAATCTAAGCTAATTCATCCACCTCTCTGTACCTCTTCCATGTATTTGAAATCTTCTTGCTATCTGGTAAGAATCACATAAAAGTAGACCAAAGACTACCTCTTATTTGTAGTTTCCACTAAAGCTTTAGAGACAAATATTTGATAACATGAAAGAGATCCTTTACAGCTGAACCATTTTCAGAACATGGGCAACTCATATTGGTCCAGGATCTCCATATCTTATTTTGTCTATAATCTGAATTTTCCCAAAGGAACTTTGCAAAGATAATATGTAGTCTTTCTATTAATCCTTTAGTTGGCTTTATCACAGTTAGAATATGTAAAAGAATATTAGATAGAACATGTTTAATAAGCATCAATCTTCCAGCTTAACTTAACCATTTATTTTGCCATGATACTAATTTTGCTGCAATGGTGTCAAATAGTGGCTGAAAATAAGTATGCTTTGTCCTGCCAATAAAAATGGGACAACCTAAATATCTGAATGGGAAGCTTGCTTGAGGTATGTAATTTGAGCTACCATTCTATAAAATGTCTGATGAGCAAAGCTTGACAAATAGTAAGATGATTTTTCCAAGTTAATCTTTTGCCCTGTGACTTGCTCAAATCTTCCTAAAAAGCTCATTAAAATTTTAAGGCTCTTCTTATTTTCTTTTAGGAATACTGTTGTGTCATCCGCAAAACTCAAGTGAGTTATTTTTGTGGCTGATATAGGCACATTGAAGTAGTCAATACTCGAATTCTCAAATAGAAATCTCAGATTTTTAGTAAAAGTTTCAATGAGAAGTATACACTAATACGGAGACAAAGGGTCTCCTTGTTTTATACCCCTTGAAGTTTTAAAGAAAGCAAAAGATTTATCATTAATGAGCACTGAAAAACGAGTTGCTAATAGATTACCTATAGTGTTATTAACCAATGATTCATGAAAACCAATTTTTAATAACAACTTCTTCAAAAAGTCCCATGATACTCTATCAAAAGCTTTTACCATGTCCAATTTGAAGAAACCATTAAATCAATCTCTCTTATTATTTAAAAATTCAGTTAATTCAAGCATGAGAAGAACACTATTTTCCAACTCTCTGCCTTGAACAAAGGCTGATTGTTCTAGAGAAATCAGAGAAGGCATTGAGCACTTTAGTCTTTCAGTGTAAACTCTTGAAAAGATTTTATTCAAAAAATTGGTTAGGCTGATAGGTTTAAAATCTAGGAATCTGGAGTTTACGTGTCTCTTAGGAATCAAAGTGATGAAAGAAGCAACTATGGCTTGTGGGATAGTAGTTGTTAAGAAGTCATTCACTTGTAACAATTTAATCCTAGATTTTTGTTCCAAATTTTTTTGTGTCTTCTTAGGGCTAAGGTTAATTCAGCTTGTGCTTGATGTAAAGCCATTCTACTCTGATCAGAATTAATGTTTTGATGATCCAATTCTTTTTGTAAAACCTTTTCTTCAGCCATTTTAGCATTATCCTGAACATTGCCAAAGATTGATTTGTTCCATCTTTCAACTTAATCTTTAGTCTCCTTAACTTAATTGAAAATTTTAGCATGCCTGATAAGTTAATTGGTTCAGACCAACTGTCTTTCACAATGTTCAAAAAATGGGGGTGAGTTATCCAACAATGTTGGAATCTGAAAGATTTAAATGCCAAATTTATGGTCTGCTTATCAATTTTAACTAAAAGTGGTGAGTGATCCGAAACCCATCTAGATTTCACCTCAATATATGTGTTAGGGAAGAAATTTAGGAATTCTTTTGTTCCTAATCCTTTGTCTAATCTCTCCCAGACATTACCCCTATTTCTAACTCCTGTCCATGTAAAACTATTACATGAGGCTGGAATTTCAATCAGTTTATTGTCATCTATAAACTCATTGAAATCTAACATAGAATTAAGATTATGAGTTTCTTGTCCTAAGTATTTAGATGAGTCTCTTATAGCATTAAAGTCTCCCATCTGCAATGTTGCTTGATTACAATGATTAGTTAAGTTAGACTATAGATGATATATATCTTTTAGATGTATTATGTCTAACATAAACAAGAGCTGCATTCTAGGAAGTTGAACTAGAGTAATGATAGATTTCAGACATGATAAATTGTTCATGAACATCAGTAATTGAAATTTTATATTCATCAGTCCAAAAAAGCCAGATTTTATCTCTTGGATCAGAATAGAAATGGTTATATCCTAATTTGAAAGCTATTTTCTGAAGCTGTCCACTATCAATGAAGGGATCTATGATTACAAAAAAAAACCAATTTTATTCTTCCTTTTTATATTCAGCACCCTATCCCGAGTTTTTTTTATATATTTTATGCCTCTCACATTCCACACACAAGTATTAAAAGTTGTCATAAGTTTAACTAAGGATTTTGAATCTACTTGAGACCTAGTTACAACAGTTTTCATCATCCTCGTGTAATCTTTTCTCTTGTTCTTCTTACTTGTATGGTTTCCTTGAGTGGATTTGACATTATCATATGAATACTCTACCTCTTTCAAAAGTCTGCTAAACCTATTCTGATCAGTTAAAGTAGTTTCTAGAATAATATCTCCTACCTTATCTTTATTTTGCTTTGCAACTAGCCACTGCATATTTGGCTTATCAGGCAGATTTAGAATAAATTCTCTGTCATTAGGAGTAATAGAAGGATATATCATACCTATTTTTTACCTGACTTTGCTATCTGTATTTTGATCAGGGAGGTTAGATGAGTTCCTTGAAGAACTAACTAAACCATTTTTTTCTAGAGCCTGTGTCTGCACTTTTCTGAAAAATATTATTAGTAATAAATTTCACAACCGGAGACTTATCTCCACTGGTGTGCTGATCCTCATTTTCTTTATTTCCATTATCAAAAAAGTGAAGCTCAGCTTGATAATACTTTTAACAATATATGTATCCTTATTGTACATAATATTCTGGTTTGAATTGGTTTCAATCAAAGCATGATTAACCTCATTCAGTTGATGAAATACAGGTTCAATTATAACTGATTGAACATGGATCATAGGGTGGGAGGTGGTCGTCGTACTTCTCATAATTACAATTTATAAGGTCTTTTTGCTTACTAAATACAATTAAGTAGATAGTGAAAAGTCAGGGTCGTTCACAGAGAAGAAGGATATTCCCAAGCGTTTACACATACAAGAGTGCATATAAGCCTAGATATATAGAATTGGGATCATGTGAGAACACCTATATTAGGTGAGAACACTCAGTTATGTGAGGACAAATCTGAACCATTCAATTATATAATCTAATGGTTTAAATTTTAGCTATATTATATAAAGTTTGCAGGTCAAGTTTACGAGTAATAAGCCCAAATACCGAGTTATGACACTCATCAGATCTTTTTAATAAAAAAAATTCTACCTCGCAGACTTTCTTCTTCTTTTTGCTCCATTACACCCCTCTCTAACCCGCCATATGATGACACCGATTTCTTCCATTAGGAAATTATTAATTATCCATCTGATCTTGCAAATTTGGTGATCAAATTAGTTTATAGTTTCCTGAAGAAAGATCCGTTTGCTCCTCATGGGATGCATGAGAGTGTCCTGACTCTCTCCACAATTGTAAATGCCTCAATATCATGGGAATCAAAATTTGAAGCATCCAATTAGTTCATATTTTACTTGTGCTTCAGTCAGAACTTGTTAGTGCTTCAAATACAGTGTTTAAGTATTTTCTTGATAACTTGACATAGTATAAAAATAAATTGGAACAAATCCAACTATAAAGTGTTTAAATGACAACTTGTAGATGCTTCAACTACGACTTATAAGTGCTTCAAGTGTATCATGTAGATCGTTCTTTATTTATTGAAGGTGCTACAAAACAACTTGAAAAAATATAACTTTAGCTCAAACTATTATATTTAGATGCATGTGCTTCAAGTGTAGCTTGCAGGTGCTTCATTAGTGACTTGAAGGAGCTACAAAACACAGAGAATAAACATAACTTAAAAAATGCTAAGACTAGAACT